>JASFAX010006873.1:0-29430 GCA_030737875.1 Allium sativum
GATAATAGGGAAAATAATAGGAATAACATCTTGGCATAAACATAAACTTGTATGATAATAAGGTGAACATACATACTAGAATGGACATGAAATTGTCATCATAACAAGGTGGACATAAAACTGATGAACTATAATGTCACAACATCTAAATTAGCCATTTTAGATGTCCAATTGATTTAAATCTAACATGATGACATAGGGTGACAATTTAGATCACGTAAAATAGATCTAACATGTTAACATAAGGTGAAAATTTAGATCACACAAAATAGATCTAACATGAATCATAACGTGACAAATTTAGATCACATAGGATAGATCTAACATGAATCATAAGGTGACTATTTTAGATCACATAGGATAGATCTAACATGAATCATAAGGTAACAATTTTAGATCAGATATGATAAATCTACATACATCTGCATCATAGCATATCATAAAAGTTAAACCGGAGACCCACTATGATAACATACTAGAACAATTTGAATTGGATCCAAAGAAGTAGATCTATCATGACATAGCATAAGATATAACAATAACATAGATTTAAAGTCTACAACATATCCAAATTACAGTCTTTCATAATCCACTATTATTTATCTTAACCTAAAAGCAACTAGAACTCACTGTGACTAGATTGCTATGATGATAGAAAAGGTCCAGAGTCTATGTTTGAATATCAGAATTTGATATGCTTGAGAAGAAGATGAGATATCCTAATTTATTTCAGAATCCAGCAGAATCCGGCCACCATTGTTTATCTTTGAAGAAAACAAAGGATATGAGATATATTTATAGCTGGTGGGTTACAGAATTCGGATGCCACCTCAGCCCTAATGAAATTGGGTCAGGTCACGGGTCGTCACTTACTCGAAAAAGGCTCGAATACCTAGAAACTGTTCTGGGCACACTTTATAGGTGAGCCAATGCAAAATTGCCTTGGGCACTGGGCAAGTGTAACACCCTACGTCAATTAACGCCACTCTCAAAGGGAATACATTAACTTTCATGGAGTATTATTAGTGAATAGAACAGAATATAACAAGACAGATACATATATTGGTACTTGGAAAATTCAAAACAACTTTTATTGCAGCGAAGAAATAGTTTGATTACAACAACATCATAAACCAATAGGAAAAACCAAGTACACTTAGTAACCATCTTGTCAAATTGTTTTCTGAGTACATAAAGTAAAAAAGCATAACCTCAACATAAGTAGCCATAAAAGAGATGAGCTGAACTTTACTTTCAGTAATCCAAGCACTTCCAAAAGAGAGAGAAAGATCCAGATCAAGCTCTACTAGTACTAGTCCCACCCTGAGAACCTAGGGGGAAAGGAAGAAAAGAAGCAAAAACAAAGGGGGTCAGACATAAAGTCTGGCGAGTACCATAACTTTAACAATATAATTATTAAAGTAATTAAGATAAGGCATACACTGGTAAAACAAGGAATGATTATGAAACAAGTGGGCAAGACAAAACAAACAAGAGGAATATTCTGGCGTTAATCTTGCTCCTAATCACTATAGGATAATTACTATATTGCACAATTACTAGTCACCCCAAAAGTTGATCCCGCCTACTGAACATAATAATCATAATGGTAGTTTCGTGTACCCCTTGCTGTCTTCATAGGTGCCGCCTGCTCCTATCTCCAGTAGTTGTACCCACTACCCTTCCCTATTCTAATTACAACGTTTATTCATAATATGGTAGTTGGACTCCTAGTTGTCTCATTAGGTACCGCCTGCTCCTATCTCCGCTAGTGTACCCACTTCCTTCCCCATTCGATCGGCTCCCTAACTCGTAGATAACCATGTTGGTCTCATAGTGGGGTGTATCACTTCCCAAAGTGGCAACCCGATACCACAAAAGATGCACGGCTTATACCTTCACGATGCAACAACGTCTTACCTACCAGCCCGGGCCAACGCACGCACATGACACCGTTGGACTTGCGTTGCCACAGCTAACCCGTTTTGACCTCTTACAATCAAGCTCAATAAGCATGTCCCATCCTCAATCTAGATCGAGCTAACTTAGATATTAAATTGGTTACTGGTTTAAAAAGGGTCCCCACGTTTGACACAAGCTTTCCACCTATGCTTGGTCCTCACTAGGATTTTCCACTTAACCCCCTCTTATTCATGTCTTCTTACATGTTTCAGCTTGGTTAAGTGTTTATAATTATATCCCACATGTCACCCATGTTACCCACTTATCAAATCAAGATGTGTTAGTGGTTAAGCTTGTCTTAACCCTATCCGCTTACAAGATTAATATATATATATATATATATATATTATTGGTTAAGCTGGTCTTAACCCTATCCACTTATATATTTTTGGTTAAATTGGTCTTAACCCTGTCCACTTATATATTGTTGGCAAAGTTGGTCTTAGCCTTACCAACTTATCAAATTAATATATATTATTAGTTAAGCTGGTCTTAACCCTACCCACTTATATATTTTTGGTTAAGCTGGTCTTAACCTTATCCACTTATATTGTGTTGGCTAAGTTGGTCTTAGCCTTACCCACTTATCAAATTAATATATATTATTGGTTAAGCTAGTCTTAACCCTACCCATTTATATATTTTTGGTTAAGATGGTCTTAACCTTACCCACTTATCAAATTGATATTGGTTAAGTTTGTCTTAACCCTATTCACTTATCAAATCAATGTTGGTTAAGTTTGTCTTAACCCTATTCACTTATCAGATTAATATATTATTGGTTAAGCTGGTCTTAACCCTACCCACTTATATATTTTATGTACCATATATATATATATATATCGTATAACATGTTTTTACTTAATTTATAATTAAGTACGTCTTAGTTTACAAATATATTGGTTAAGAGAATAATTCCCTAAGTTTTAACCACGAAGACCGAAATCAACATCAGATCGGTATTCACAGAATTACTCAACTTAACCAAACTTTTGTTTGTCATTCATATTCGTCTTTGATCAGCAATAATTAATTAATAATGTATAGACCTCTCACATTAAGTCAATTACTTGTGGCCGTTGGATATGCCGGGCGGTTCCGGGCAGACTTCCACCACAAGCCAGACTTAACCTCGTGTCTAAGCATCTTTTAATTATGCTTACGACCACTCACATTGGACTGACGTTTGTGGTTGCTGGATGTGCCGGGCGGGTCCAGGCAGTCCTATACCACAAACGAGTCTAACCTCGAGTCTTAGGCGTTTATTACTCATTTAACTTTTGCCTTTGACCTCTCACATTAGACTACCGTTGGTGATTGTTGGATTTGCCGGGCAGGTCCAGGCAGTCATATACCACAAACGAGTCTACCCTCGTGTCTTAGGCATTTATTATTACACATTATTATTCAACCCCTATTTGAATTAATATCCCTATTTCAAATTGTCCATAACTTCCAAATTAATCTATGTCCATAATTGTCACCTAAATTATGTCCATACTTTTTAGGTATAAAAATTATACCAATTAGTGTCTCAATTTAATTATATGCTTTTAAAGCCATTTTATGCCAATTCACAATTTACATAATTAATATTTTCCCACTGTCCCCACGCTATTCATACATTCAAATATGAAATATGTTAGACTCGCAAATAGTCTAACTTATAAAAAAAGAAACATCACAACTTGCTTAACACATAAAAATAGATCTAACTTGCAAATAGTAATTTTAACATAAATTTGCATAGCCAATAATTTGCATAGACAATGGTCATATAGAATCATAAATTTGCATAAACTACCATGGATCTAAATATAGATCTAAACATGAAATTATGAACTTGCATATATAAATTATGGATCTCACCTAACTGGCATATGTGAATATAATTTTCACCCAAAAATGTGAATATAGGTTTTCACCTAAACTTGCATATGGATTCCTACAACTTGCATATGAATTTATCACATGTTTTTCAATATAAACTAGCATATGTATATGCTTGATTCACATATAAACTTGCATACAATTCACATATAGACTTGCATAAGATTCATATTCAAACTAACATACAATTTAACATCCCAGACTTGTATAAAATTCACATACGAATTAGCATATGATTTAACATCCCAAACTTGCATAAGATTCACATACGAATTAACATATGTAAAAACGGACTTGCATAAGATTCACATACAAACTAGCATTGATTTAACATTCCAAACTTGCATAAAATTCACATACGAATTAACATATGATTCACATTCCAAACATTCATAAAATGAATCAAGTTAAACATGTATAATTGGATATATGAAATAGATATACCAACATAAGACAATAAAATTAAACAACATCACATGATTCAACAGACATGTTCTCATAATCCAATTACAACTCAACACGATTAATTTATTAATTATATTGTGAAAGAAATGGTACTCACAAAGATAGGTTAGAGAAGAGAATGATTTGTTAGTCTTTTGAATTAGAATTCTGACTTGCTAAATACTAAGCTTTAGGAAGGAGAACTATCCTTGCAGCAGCATGGTGGCCAAGAGAAAAAAAATTCTTAGGTTTAGGGTTTGAGTCTAGGTACTCTTTTATAGAAGTTTAAATCAACCTAAGCCATTAGATTCTAGGACCAATCAAAGCCATTCAAACCTAAGAGAACCAACCAGAACTTGCCACATAAGCCCAAATGAGTTAGAAAATCGTCACACAAAGAAACACGTCAGGTTTCAGATCTAGCCCGAGGGGAGGTCGACTCCCAGGTCAACCTGTATATTATGAGGTCGACCCCCTGGTTGACTTAGCCTGGGGTAGGTCGACCCCTAGGTTGACCTGCCTTGGTATTTAGTTTTCTGAATTGTTTTATATAAATTTCTGAAAGTTCTGGGGGCCATAACTTCTTCATATGAAGTCCGATTTTCGAAAACTTGGACTCTATTCCAAGCAGAATTTCGAGACGAACGCAATGGAGTAACCTGTTTCCCTTAATTCTCATTTAACAATTAAGTATTTTTAAATTTGTTAACTTTAATATTTAAAATTTTGGGGTGTTACATTCTCCCCTCCTTAAAGGATTTCGCCCACGAAATCTCTAAGTTAAGGAGAATGTATATCCTACGATCCAATCATCCATCTACTCAATCAACAAACACAAGCATCCATTGTCCTTAAAAGACTTCTAATGCCGTATGAACATATGCAAAGTGTGTGTATATGTTCCTTATCTAATGCAAAATCAGGCGGTCTACTGATTCAGTTGACCTCCTTAATGCAAATCATGATAGTGCCATGCGTCCATTATGTATGCAAAAGAATCCTAGCGATACATATTATTTCTACTTGTGTGCACGACCATTCATCTAAATTTAGCATCCATATGATAACACAACCATTATACATCCATTAATTTAAATATGCACACATATTTATATGCAATATGACAGTGACTGAGTCGATCTAGTGCCTAATGTATGTGTACATGCATCCACGGGCAACCACTAGCAACCACTTGCATCCATTTGCATCCACCAAACATAACATGTCTCACACACATGTTTACAACCATAGGGTTTTTCATAACTAAAGATCAAAGATATAATCGCGAAGACATACTAAACGATAGGACAAGCATAAACAAAGTGGTTGAAAAGGAGAAGTTAAAAACATACAGTGTACACATGTTGTCTTCCGTTTCTCAAGTCGCGTCTCTTTGGTCATTTCCCCATTGAACTTTGACCAACTTGACCTCTCTGTTGCATAGCTTTAATAACTCCGACCCAAGAATGCATGTAGGATTTCGTCTAATCGTGGCATCTCACTCTACTTCCACTTCTCTAAGCACGTTCGGCTCGAACACCTCCGCAAATGTGACATGTGAAACATGTCGTGAACACCACTAAGCGCGTTGCCTCTTCTCATGTCCCTCCAAAATCTAGGATACATAACCTCAAAAGATCTTCAAGGATTCTATTCACCCCTCTCTGTCCGTCCATCCATCTGTGGATGATAAGCGATATTCGTACTTGCCGCCTTTTGCATATCACCTTTTCCTCTTGCACCGAAAACTGCTCCAAGCCCTGTCTCGCAAGCGTTGGTATACACTGTGAATGGCTTACTTCCATTTGGCAAAACTAAAACTGGAGCTGTCATCAAAACCCTCTTCAAACGTTGGAAAGCATCGTCATAGTCAATATCCCAAGCAAAAGTCAAGTTCTTCTTCGTTAACCGAGTAAGTAAGGCTGATATCTTCACGAAGTCCTTAATGAACTTCCTATAATAGCCTGCCAGTCCTAAAAAGCTTCTTACTTCTGTTGCGTTCTTAGGTATCTTCCAATCTTGGATTGCCACCACCTTTGCGGGACCCACAGCTATCCCTATTCTGAAATGCTCCTTCTTATGAACCCCTTCTCAGGGAACTCTCTCACTTGCTTACTGAGTTCTTCTCTCTCTCTCTCTCTCGAAGCCATGTTGCGTACTGGTAATGCAGTTGGCTTTGCATTATCTACTAGGTATATACGAAAGTCTATCTTGCGCCTCGGGGGTGAACCCCGAACTTCATCGAAGACGTTACCATATTCACGAACCACACGAACAAATTCTATAACGACCTGCCATTTTGACCATGCCGAATCGACAAAACATGTCAACTTGAAATTTCCAAAACAACAGATTGTTATTAGCTTCTGAGGTAAAAAGAATAAATCATAGAATCACATATCATAGATACAGATACAGAGCAATACAATATCTCGCAGCCGAAATTTGAAATACAATAGTAGTTCATGAAGCTACTAAATAAAATTTTACAATATAATTTACACATCGAAAATCTAAATAATAAATAATAACAGCTGATCAATGGGTAGAATATGTGAGAAAGATCCAACATAAGCTCCAAACTCCAAAGATGAATCTTGAAACTGGAATACTCGACCTGACCCGAGCAATAATGCAAAACAAAACAACTCGGATCAGGACTGACATTCTCATGGAAGTAAATCAACTCAAATGAAATGTTCGATGAAATGCAATCAGTAACTTAGAGGATGTTTGGGATCACCATCTGTAACAACAAGGAATTTTGCTTGATCCGAATCGATCGTTAAACCGACCAAAACCGTTCGAAACCCCTGATTTCTTTGAGGACAAGCCACATCGGAACGCAAACAGAAGAACATTTCATTGCTTATTACAATAATTTCATCAGAACACAAGGATATACAGAGTATGAATAAATATTATACATCGAAAAAATATCAGATATTCAATTTATATTACATAGCAACGGAAAAATAATACAAAACACAACTGAAAGTAATACACAGATGCATAGATTTCCGAGCACCATTCCAGCTATAAACTAGCATCCTATGAATATAAATCTGCAAAACCAAAACTACTAGCTTCCCGTGCGGAAAATAAGGGCACCCAGAGTTTAGGTTAAAACAATAAACTCTAGGTCAATCATGTGACTGGTGTAAGAACTAAAACAGTTATTAATCATTATTTTAAAATTAGGTAAATCCAGGGACCACACCGTATAACACGGAACGGGTTTCCTCCCAAGAATACCAGTGCATAAAACAACAGCGCAACGATAAACAAAGAACAATGATGCTATTATAAGACCCATGTCCCATTACACAATGCAACACAAGCCGGAAGATATGGTTTTACCTTATAATAGCCAAAGAATGCTTGATACGCTAAATTTCCTCTTTTATTATTACTATAAGTGCATAGTGTCAAAACAATTTCAATCATAAGTATCAATCATAGACAGCGTAAGTGCCCCATACCACTATGTCGCCATACTAGGCTCTACAATTAAAACCGCAACATCACGTATTGGAAGTTGGATTTCCACCTGTGAACCGAGGCAAGGGATCGTCCTCACCGAATTCAAGACTCTCTAGCCCGAGCCTCAGGCAAGCATGTAGGCAAGCCTTGGATCATCAGGGCCGGTCCACTGATGTGGATTATAATGCCTGAACACTGCGTTTCCCCACCCTTTTGGGGCGTAAATGAGCCAAATGACTCCATCGGCTCCACTTAGTCACCGATATATCCGAGGCGCCTCGCAATCCAACAAACAGACAGGTGAAAATAATATAAATGCCAGGGCTGGTAGGTCACTGACACCACCCTAGCTAGAAAGAAACACATGTCCTCCCTGAAGCCCTCTCCCGTTTCTAGTTCACAACCGGGGTGTGAGGCTCGCGAATTAACGCTACACAAAGCTATGCCACACAGGCAGTGCTTTGATCATCAACCACAAGACTTTTCTTTTCAACAAAAGCATTGATCATTTGCATCTTAGCATGCCACACAGGCAAACCACTCCATGCAACCGTTATCCATCAGTCACACAGAATGATATCCAATGTCAGACACAGTCCATTTACAAGTCCATTCTGGGTCTGAACAAAACCGGAGCCACCTTGTACCTTGCATATCCATCGATCTCCAAGTACGTCTGGACGACCACCAACTGAT
Source organism: Allium sativum (assembly GCA_030737875.1). Classification (NCBI taxonomy): domain Eukaryota; kingdom Viridiplantae; phylum Streptophyta; class Magnoliopsida; order Asparagales; family Amaryllidaceae; genus Allium; species Allium sativum. The sequence goes on from JASFAX010006873.1 coordinate 8,476, forward strand.
TCCCTCCTCTGGGGTGTATAGCCCAATCAAGATCATCAGTAATTATCCATACGTTGTGAAGATCTCCGGTCTTCGACCACCGTCTTCATCCTCGACACATCGTCGAATCAATTATTCAGAATGTGATAAACCTGGTCTTTCTGAATTAACTTGCGCGTATAATAAAAAGGTGTTACACAAATACAACATACGCCTCATTCTATTTTAGAATATTCTTTTATTCAAATATTCTTATACTTTGGGAAAGGTTCCCATTAATTTTATCAAAGATAAGTTCTTTAAATTTATTCTTTAATCTTCTTTTGAATATAAATTCAAATCAAATTATGGTTTATCCAAACTAGTCGGGATTAACGAACCTTACCGAAGTAATCATTTGTTTTAATTTCCTAATCCCAACTTATTCATCCCATGAAGTAAAACTGGTAATACTTCATATCTAACACCACGGTGTTATCTGTAAATTCAATTACCATTTCACGTTCAAATCTAATTAAAGATTCAACTATCGGTTGGAGCAAAACTGGTGATACTGCATTCTTGATCATTTCAATCTAATTAAAGATTCATTAAAACTCCACTTGGTTTTAATCTTCCCAAAAATCAATATTAATGATTGTTTAACTTGGGAAACCATATCCTGTCTTTAACAAGGTTAAAGAACCAATGTCATTTAAAACACGGTTCACTATAAACCCAAAATCACCTTCCATTCTATCAGCCCTTAACCGTAAATTAGCAAGTGAACAATTCCCTAAGTATTAACCCCGAAGGCCGAAACCAACATCCGATCAATACCCAAGAAACCATTCAACTTAACTAATCTTCAGTTAATTTCTGATTTTCTTAACTCCGTCGGGTCTAAGAACAGTATTATTAAAGATACCATCCACGACAACCCAAAATCACATTCCATTAACAATAGAATCTTCATGGAAAACAAGTCGATATATAATCGATATAAACTTCCATATCCGACTAATAATATAAATGGAATAATGGCAACGCCTTTTAAATTCCAGATATATTAGCAGTCTTCCTCCATAGAAATTCACTTCGATTATTACCAAATCGAATTCCATTCCATTTTTAAGGGCCAAAATTCCATAGCGACTATTCTGAATTTTCTTCTGGGCATAACTTTTTATTCCAGCTGTGAAATTTCAATTTTTCAGATTCGTTGGAAAGATATTTTCAAATAGATTCTAATATTTTTAGTTTCGCTAAAATCCGGTTTATTTTGAATCCTGCACATTGATTTGAAGTTTGAAATTGAATTTTTGAACTACTGCGCCATTTTCAATTTCTTTTATAATTAAAAATAAATATTTATATTCTAACGTCGATCTATATAAATATATATGTTCTATTTCTATTCAAAATAAATTTCTCGTCATTATTATTTAAAATAATTCATTTTCAATATTCAAAATTCACTAAAATTGCCAAAATAAAAAATTTAAATTGGCTCGGATTTTCCGGGTTGTTACACCATCCTCTAAGGATCCGTTAAAGTAATACTATATAGTATAATACTCTATATATAATAGTGTCTATCAGTAAGGTAAAATAGCGTAAGCGGAATTACAATGTTTCTCTTACACCGTTTATATATTCCCATAGTATATATATTACCGTAATTCCTCCGTAAACTGGAGGTCAATCAGAGGGCACTCCTTATAAAACAGTACAAAACAAAATCGTAGTGGGCTCGTATAAGGCATGTGACAAGGCACGCAAGGAATGCCAGTGTGGATTCACCGTTTGTAGATCCGGACTGGTGGTAACGTATAGTAGCAACTACCACCCACCTCGATACACACTCCCAGAATCAAAGGGCCCAAATCGAATCTTAACAGTAATAGAATAATATCGATCAAGTGTGCTCGATAAGAGGTATGACCTCACTTGGTCCGTGCATAGCTCCTGTTTTAGCCACATCAAGCTGACTCAAGGTAGTCAGGGTCTCGTAATTAATATGAAATAAAAATGGAGTCGTTGGCCAAATCATCCCCTTCATTCTGGAACTCCACTACATACACAGTTGTCAAAGTGGTTTTCGGTATTGGCAGAGAGCATGACAATAGCCGATTTCGGTCTCTTTAATAACCAATCGTTTACATTTTTCACACTATGGTCATTAATTTATAAATCACTTTGTAAAATAGTTTATATGAATTCCCATGTTCGAATTTGAATCAAATTTAAATATCTAACTTCGATTATATTAAATTTTGAAAACATCTCACGAGAATCGCTCAAATCAAATCGATTTAAAACCGTATCAAAAAGATTTCAAAATATAGTATAAGCAAATATTATACTATTTAACTTTGATTTTATATAAGTTTCCAACAAAATCGCATAACAACTTTCAAATCCCAAATTGACTTATATTTAAGTTATACCTTAAATATCTCAATTTCCGTTTAAATCAATATCAAAAACTTAACTTCGATTATAATTTTGGTTCAGCTTATATTCGCAAAAATTCAAGTTTGAAACCATTCAAATGATTTAAAATTTTCCTTTATAAGAAATCGTTTCAAGTCGATTCATTTGAATCCAACACTTTGGTTCGAAATTCGAAATATGAGATTCAATTCAAAACTTACACTTCAATTTAAACAAAACATGTCGAGTTATGTAATTTAAGTCACATAATTCGAAATCGTTATTCATATATATATAAACAATTCATAAATTTGGTTTTACCCCCCTTAAAGCATTTATTTTAGTCGATTAATGAAATTCAACTCTTAGGTTCAAATTTCCTTTTATATATTCAAAACGAAATCTTAAATTTCAATATAAATCAAATTGTCTTATAACTTATAATTTAATTCATATGGTTTAAAACTGTTACTTCTACATTTCAAATCAATATCTTATATTTCCATTCAACCAAATTACAAACCATTCTTATACATTGATTTAACAAATTCTTAATTCAAACCAAAAGATATAAAAATCACTTCCGCATATAACATTTATATATTCCAATTCATAATTAATCACTTAAAATTGAATTGAATTCTTATTGATTATAAATTTAAAATAAATTTACCCAATTCACATTCATTTCTTATCAAGGTTCATAAATTAAACCAAATCAAATTCAATTTCTTACTTTTATCAATTCAAGTTCATCTCTACTAAAATTCGTATCGGTTCCAATTCATAACTTCAAATATCGTTATATAAAAGTACATCTTTAAACTTCGAATTGCGAAATCTAACTTATCCATCTTGACTTTACTGAAGTTTATAATATATATATATAAGAAAATTAATTTTGAAAATAGATATGTGTGTGTGTGTATATATATAAGTTTATAAAATTTTAAAATAAACTAGAAATAGATTATAAACATATATAAGTTTAAAATAATATAAAAATAGATTTAAAGAAATATTTGTAATAATATAAAAAGGTTAAATACATATTGGAATAAATTATATGGTTTAAAATAAATAAATTTATAAGTAAAATCTTAAATAAACATTTAAATCCCTATATATGAATAAAATCAATTTAAAATACATAATTTAAAATATACAAAAAAAAATTTTAAATAAAATATAAATACAAAATATAAAGTCCTAAGCAAATATTTTAAAATAAAACTTGTTTTACTTCGAAAACATGACCGACGGTGTCCGTATATAGTTTTCTACCCTATGGTAAAGTGATATGGATATTTATCATTTCAACCCACAATTTATAAAATTTCTACGAGTCTATCATTTCAATCCGCGATCCTAAATTTAGTAAAATCGTCCAGGTCTATCATTTCAACCCATAACGATTTTTCCCTATTCTAATGTCCGTTCGGGTATGTATCATTTCAACCCTTAGTGATTTTTCCTAAACTAGAGGTATCAACAAACAACAATCACGTAGCAACAATCATAGCATATATCATTAGTGCAACTACGTGTTATATGAATATATCGTGTCATATATAAAATGTGCATATATATCAAATCAAACAATTTCTATCAGCAGTCTTATACATTTCATAAAATAGTTCATTATTGATCTAACATCCATGAAAAATGCAAGTCGGGTGTGAGATAAACTCACCTGTCGAAGCACGTAAATGGAGACCGCAGATGGATTTGATATAGAAGAGATGACGACATCCAAGCACGATTCAGATTGATTTTAACATGACCATCATTCAATATTTATATTAAATTTGTATATGAGGAGGCTAAGCAATTTTCAATGGATCTGGTTGGCTGTTGGGTTTTGGACGGTATGGTGTTAGGTTTTGGAACGGTATCGAACTCAACAGCTAATAAAATAAAGAAATAATCACAACACTTATTTTCAAAATATTATATAAATACCCCAAACTATATATATATTAAAAATTTAACCCACAGCAAAAATATATTTTATAGAACATATAAACACACTCAAAATCATAAATATCACATACAAAATTTCACTACTAACACAAATATGCCTCCTTTATTTGTAAAGAGTAATTTGCAACTACATGCGAATCGAAAAATGAACAAGGCAAAGAAAAACTTATACATGCAAGGGATGGTTTTGGAAATTGAAAAAGGACTTTGGAAAATTTGGAAGTGTTGAATACTAACGCAAGAGAGATTTGGAAAACAAATTTTCATGAAAATCCTTTTGAAAAATGGGATATGCATGTATTGTTTTGTTGAAATGAAAAACATAAAAGGTAGCAACGTCATGCATGTGTATTATATAAGAATGGACGTGGATTGTTTGGGAATAAAATGAACGCGTAGCCATACTAAGCCTTTCCAATAAAAATAAAAATAAAAATAAACATATAGTTTAGTAAAATAAAATGACGGATTTTGCAAATCCGAAATGTCCAGAAAAATATGCAGGATCCAAATATAGACACGTCGGACTCAAATGGCTTTGTTTGAAAAATGAACTGTGCAAGCCTTTTTGAAATTACAGCGCGAATTGAACATCGAAACTAACAAATAAATATATTTTTGAAATCAGCGACGAGACGGATGCAAGGGTATATAATTTGCAGTGTCAGGATGCTACGTTTAAAAATGCGTTACGGACCCCTTTTAACGTAAAAATGCGGATAGAAAACAGAGGTCAAAACGTCCGTCTTTCGCAAAACGAATTCCGTCGTTGAATTACTAACAACAAATAGAATATCTTTCAAGTTTGTCTGAACTGGATTCAGAGAGATTTTAAAATCGATAAAATTTGAATAGTTATGCGCGACATTGCACTGAAAATTGTACGATCGAAAAACATTCAAATTTTTCGATGAAATTTTCACTACTGCTACATCTCACTATACGTATTTCAAATATCAAATTCCCGTTACTAGAAATTAAAAAAAATCAAAATAAAAACTCGATATAATTCCGAATTTAAATCGTTAAAAATAGCGGGTTATTACAAATTCTAAGTCATCGTTGGACGCGTCAAGAGATTCTAAGTAGCTAAGCATCACCGAACCTCTAGGGTCACAAGAATCTTTCCGCAACGAGTCAACAATCTAACTACCCTTCTTTCACAGTCTAGGATGACACCGTATCTGGCTAGCCAATCCACGCCTAGAATCAAGTCGTAGCCCATAAAGCCAAGAATGAAGGCGTTGCATTAAAACCCAACGCCCAAGATAGACACTCTCAAATCCCGACAAATCATCGAAAGATGAGCCGAACCACCAAGAGGATTTGAGACCACTATGGGATCCATAACCAGACTAGTATTTAGGTGCAGTGTTTCAACTAACAAAGCAGATACAAACGAGTGTGAAGCGCCAGAATTCAAACAAGGTTCGAATAGGATGATCAAAAAGAAAAACCAAGATATATCTACCTCTACCAGGTATGCCAACAGTGAGGGAACGTGCCTGCCCTCCAGAAGATCCTCTACTTTGTCCTTACCTTTGTCTTTTGCTTCTTTGGATGATCCTAATAAGATGTCCAGTTTCTCCGTAACGATATCAACTAGTCTTCTTCTTCTTTCTAACGTCCTTATTCAAGTAGTCAGGTATTTCACAAGTGTGGCTCTTCCTTTTCTCATGGCCCCTTGTTATCCTTACCGCCTTTCTTTGGATCTACTTCCTTATTGTATGTCCTATCCATGTCTCTCCGGCCCATTCTCCATTCATGATTTCCTAACAAAATGAGGCTTCGTCCTTTATTAACCAAGTGGCTAATTGAACCTTCCTCCCATCATCCATCTTAATGGTACCAACAAGTCCTCCACTTCCCTCTAGCTTTGACGAACGTCCTGGTCCCATGAAGCAGTTTTCCGCCCATCGTACGGAAGTTCTTACATATCCTTGAAAAACGTCTATACGTGGAGGAAGAAATTCAAAAAAAAAAGGAAAGAGGAAAAGATTTAAAACAGAGAATCGAAGGAAAGATATATGGCTCTTGGGGGTTATGTTTTTAAAACAAACTTTTCTCTTGAAAATACTCTCCTTAAAACATATTTTAGAAAGTATTTCTTTATAAAACGCTTTTGAAAAACAGTTTTTCAAAATCTCTTATCTGTTCTTGTAACCTTCAGCTCTGATACCACGTGTAACACCCCACGTCCATTAATGTCACTCTCAAAGGGAATGCATTAACTTTCATGGAGTATTATTGGTGAATAGAACAGAATATAACAAGACAGATACATATATTGGTACTTGGAAAATTCAAAACAACTTTTATTGCAGTGGAGAAATAGTTTGATTACAACAACATCATAAACCAATAGGAAAAACCAAGTACACTTAGTAACCATCTTGACAAATTGTTTTCTAAGTATATAAAGTAAAAAAGCATAACCCCAATATAAGTAGCCATAAAAGAGATGAGCTGAACTTTACTTTCAGCAATCCAAGAACTTCCAAAAGAGAGAGAAAGATCCAGATAAGGCTCCATTAGTACTAGTCCCACCCTGAGAACCTAGGGCGCAAAGGAAGAAAAGAGGCGAAAACAAAGGGGATCAGACATAAAGTTTGGCGAGTACCATAACTTTAACAATATAATTATTAAAGTAATTAGGATAAAGCATAAACTGGTAAAACAAGGAATGATTGTGAAACAAGTGGGCAAGACAAAACAAACAAGAGGAATATTTTGGCGTTAATCTCGCTCCTAATCGCTATAGGATAATTATTATACTGCACTATTACTAGTCACCCCAAAAGTTGATCCCGCCTACTGAACATAATAATCATAATGGTAGTTTCGTGTACCCCTAGCTGTCTTCATAGGTGCCACCTGTTCCTATCTCCACTAGTTGTATCCCCTACCCTTCCCTATTCTAATTACGACGTTTATTCATAATATTGTAGTTGGACCCCTAGATGTCTCCATAGGTGCCGCCTGCTCCTATCTCCGCTAGTGGTACCCGCTACCTTCCCTATTCGATCGGCTCCCTAACTCGTAGATACCCGTGCTTGTCACATAGTGGGGTGTATCACTTACCAAAGTGGCAACCCGATACCAATAAAGATGCACGACTTATACCTACACGATGCAACAACGTCTTACCTACCAGCCCGAGCCCACGCACACACATGACCCCATTGGACTTGCGTTGCCACCGCTAACACATTTTGACCTCTTACAATCAAGCCCAGTAAGCGTGTCCCGTCCTCGATCTAGATCGAGCTTACATAAATACTAAATGGGTTACTAGTTGAAAAGGGTCCACACGTTTGACACAAGCTTTCCACTTATGCTTGGTCCCCACTAGGATTTTCCACTTAACCCCCTCTTATCCTTGTCTTCTTAAATGTTTCAAATTGGTTAAGTGTTTATAATTATATCCCATATGTAACCCATGTTACCACTTATCAAATCAACATGTGTTATTGGTTAAGCTTGTCTTAACCCTATCCGCTTATCAGTCCAATATATATATATATATATATATATATATATATATATTATTGGTTAAGCTGGTCTTAACCCTATCCACTTATATATTATTGGTTAAGTTGGTCTTAACCCTATTCACTTATATATTGTTGGCTAAGTTGGTCTTAGCCTTACCCACTTATCAAAATAATATATATTATTGGTTAAGCTGGTCTTAACCCTACCCACTTATATATTTTTGGTTAAGCTGGTCTTAACCTTATCCACTTATATATTGTTGGCTAATTTGGTCTTAGCCTTACCCACTTATCAAATTAATATATATTATTGGTTAAGCTGGTCTTAACCCTACCCATTTATATATTTTTGGTTAAGCTGGTCTTAACCTTACCCACTTATCAAATTAATATTGGTTAAGTTTGTCTTAACCCTATTCACTTATCAAATCAATGTTGGTTAAGTTTGTCTTATCCCTATTCACTTATCAGATTAATATATTATTGGTTAAGCTGGTCTTAATCCTACCCACTTTTATATTTTATGTATCATATATATATATATATGTATGTATGTATATATGTATATCGTATAACATGTTTTTACTTAATTTATGATTAAGTACGTCTTAATTCACAAATACATTGGTTAAGAGAATAACTCCCTAAGTATCAACCCCGAAGACCGAAATCAACATCAGATTGGTACACAGAGAATTACTCAACTCAACCAAACTTCTGTTTGTCATTCATAGTCATCTTTGATCAGCATTAATTAATTATTATTGCACAGACCTCTAACATTAAGTCGATTGCTTGTAGCTGTTAGATATGTCGGGCGGTTCCGGGCAGACTTCCACCACAAGCCAGACTTAACCTTGTATCTAAGCATATTTTAATTACGCCTATGACCTCTCATATTAGACTGACGTTTGTGGTTGCTGGATGTGTCGGGCGGGTCCAGGCAGTCTTATACCACAAACGAGTCTAACCTCGTGTCTTAGGCGTTTATTACTCATTTAATTTATGCCTTTGACCTCTCACATTAGAATACCATTTGTGGTTGTTGGATTTGCCGGGTAGGTCCGGGCAGTCTAATACCACAAACGAGTCTAACCTCGTGTCTTAGGCATTTATTATTACACATTATTATTCAACCCCAGTTTGAATTAATATCCCTATTTCAAATTGTCCATAACTTCCAAATTAATGTCCATAATTGTCACCTAAATTATTTCCATACTTTTTATGTATAAAAATTATACCAATTAATGTCTCAATTTAGTTATATGCTTTTAAAGCCATTTTATGCGAATTCACAATTTACATAATTAATATTTTCCCATTGTCCACACGCTATTCATACATTCAAATATGAAATATGTTAGACTCGCAAATAGTCTAACTTATAAAAAAGAAACATCACAACTTGCTTAACACATAAAAATAGATCTAACTTGCAAATAGGAATTTTAACATAATTTGCATAGGCAATAATTTGCATAGACAATGGTCATATATAATCATATATTTGCATAAACTACCATGGATCTACATATAGATCTAAACATGGAATTATGAACTTGCATATATAAATTATGGATCTCACCTAACTTGCATAAGTGAATATTATTTTCACCCAAAAATGTGAATATAGTTTTTCACCTAAACTTGCATACTGATTCCTACAACTTGTATATGAATTTATCACATGTTTTTGCATATAGACTAGCATATGTATATGCTTGATTCACATATAAACTTGTGCACAATTCACATATAGACTTTCATAAGATTCATATTCAAACTAACATACAATTTAACATCCCAAACTTGCATAAAACTCACATACGAATTAGCATATGATTTAACATCCCAAACTTGCTTCAGATTAACATACGAATTAACATATGTAAAAACGGACTTGCATAAGATTCACATACAAACGAGCATATGATTTAACATTCCAAACTTGCATAAAATTCACATACGAATTAACATATGATTCACATCCCAAACTTGCATAAAATGAATCAAGTTAAACATGTATAATTGGATATATGAAATAGATCCACCAACATAAGATAACAAAATTAAACAACATCACATGATTCAATAGACATGTTCTCATAATCCAATTACAACTCATCATAATTAATTTATTAATTATATTGTGAAAGAAATAGTACTCACAAAGATAGGTTAGAGAAGAGAATGATTTATTCGTCTTTTGAATTAGAATTATGACTTGCTAAATCCTAAGATTTAGGAAGGAGAACTATCCTAGCAGCAGCATGGTGGCCAAGAGACAAATTTTGCTTAGGTTTAGGGTTTGAGTCTAGGTACTAGAAGTTTAAATCAACCTAAGCCGTTAGATTAATCTAGGACCAATCAAAGCCATTCAAACCTAAGAGAACCAACAAGAACTTGCCACACAAGCCCTAATGAGTCAGAAAATTGTCACACAAAGAAACACTTTAGGTTTCAGATCTAGCCCGAGGGGGAGGTCGACCCCAGGTCGACCTCGCGGAAGGAGAACTATCCTAGCAGCAGCATCGTGGCCAAGAGACAAATTTTTTTTAGGTTTAGGGTTTGAGTCTAATTACTCTTTTATAGAAGTTTAAATCATCCTAAGCCGTTAGATTAACCTAGGAACAATCAAAGCCATTCAAACCTAAGAGAACCAACCAGAACCCGCCACACAAGCCCTAATGAGTCAGAAAATAGTCACACAAAAAAACTTGCTAGGTTTCAGATCTGGCCCGAGGGGGAGGTCGACCCCCAGGTCGACCCTTAGGTCGACCTGCCTTGGTATTTAATTTTCTGAATTGTTCTATATAAATTTCTGAAAGTTCTGAGGACCATAACTTCTTCATACGAAGTCCGATTTTTGAAAACTTGGACTCTATTCCAAGCAGAATTTCGAGATGAACGCAACCCGTTTCCCTTAATCCTCACTTTAACAATTAAGTATTCTTAAGTTTGTTAATTTTAATATTTAAAACTTTGGGGTGTTACAGCAAGTGCGCCAATTATACCCGGTTCTGATTTTCAACTTTTTACCATCCGTAACTTCAACATATGTTATCCGTTTTACGCAAACTAGGTGTCTATCCTGACCAGAATTTCGAGACGGACGTAATGACTTAATCAGTTTCCTTTAGTTCTTAATATTAAATTATTTATTCTTTAATTTGTCTTCTTTAATGTTGTTAAAAATTCAGGGTGCTACATTCTCCCCTACTCAAAGGATTTCATCCCCAAAATCAAGTTGAGAAGAATGCATATCCTACTATCCATCATCCATCTACTCATCCACCAATCACAGGCATCCATTGTCCCTAAAAAATTTCTAATGCTTATATGAACATATGCAAAGGTGCGTGTATATGTCCCAATACTTATGCGAAAATCAGGCTGTCCACTGATTCAGTTGACCTCCTTAATGCAATGTATGTTAGTTCCATGAATCCCAAATGTATACAAATAAGCCTATTATATAACATATAAGCTCTACATGTGTGCGTACTCATTCATCCATATGCTTGTTTATCCATTTCAAACCATAAAAGAAAAGAAAATGTGTACACATCCATATGCATTATGAGAGTGATTGAGCCGATCTTAGTGCCTAATGTGTGTGTGTATGCATCCACAGGCAACCACTAGCAAACACTTGTATCCACTTGCATTCATCAAACATAACATATTTCAAACACATGTTTACATCCATAGGATTCCTATCTAAAGGTCGAAAATGCTATGGATAGGATGTACTCAAATGATATAAACAAGTACTGATAAAGCTTTTAGAAAAAGGAGTTAAGAACATACGCTCGAAGAGAAAAGGGTACGAAGCACGAATCTTGTCTTCGGTCTCCTTAGTCACATCCTCTGGGTTATCTCTCCATTGAACCTTTAGCAACTTGATCTTTTTATTGCGTAGCTTCATAACTTCTGATCCCAGAATACGAGAAGGAACTCGCCTGACTATCGCCTCCTATTCCACTTCTATCTCTTCCAATATACTCGACTCAACAACTTCCGCAGTGTCATGCAAGCACTTCCGAAGATGAGAAACATGGAAAACATCATGAACACCAGATAGATTTTCACAAAGCTTTACTCTATAGGCCATTTGGCCAATTCTCTCGGTTATGGGAAATGGTGCCACAAACCTAGATGCCAAATTCCCTACCGATCTGAAGCGAACCACATTCCTCGGAGGTGACACTTTGATAAAAAGCAAGTCTCCTACTTCAATTCAAGGTCAGTCCTTCTCTAGTCCACATAGGATTTTTGCCTATCCTGAGTTGTCTTCATCCGCCATCGACTAAGATCAATCTTTTCAGACGTTTCTCTAACCATATCTGGTCCACGTAATAATCTTTCTGTAGATTCCCACCAACATGTTGGTGATTTGCAGGGTCGTCCGTACAATGCTTCGAAGGGTGCCATGCCGATGCTGGCCTGATAGCTGTTGTTATAGGCAACCTCTTCTAAAGGAAGATGCTCTTCCCAAGTCCCTCCGAAGTCTAGGATATACAACCTTAAAAGATCTTCTAAGATTTTGTTCACCCTCTCAGTTTTCCCATCGGTTTGAGGATGATAGGCGGTGTTCAAACGCAACTGTGTACCTAATGCTTCTTACAAGATCCTCTAAAATTCGCTGGTAAAGATGGGATCACGATCGCTCACGATGTTGGAAGGAACTCCATGAAGATGAACTATCTCTCAGACATAAATTACTGCTAACCATGATGCCATCCTCTTACTCTTAACTGGAATAAATTGAGCGCTCTTAGTGAGTCTATCTACCACAACCCAGAAACTGGTGTTGCCTTTCTTCGATCTAGGAAAACCATCTATGAAATGCATAGAGACGCTCTCCCATTTCCCCTGAGGAACCTCCAATGGATGAAGTAAACCATCAGGCTTCTTTTGCTCATCTTTGACCTGCTGGCAAACTAAACATTGAGAAGCAAATTCAGCCACATCTTTCTTCATCCTAGCCCAAAAGAAAACCCTTTTCATGTCCCTATACATCTTATCACCGCCTGGATGAATGGTCATCTTAGAATAGTGGGCTTCTTCTAGGACTGCCTTTATTAAGCTTCCAGTTTGAGGAACACAAAGCCTTCCATCTCGTCGCAACCACCCTCTTTTCATCTATGGCATATCTGCCGAGGTGACTAGAAGTCTCCCCTCTTCTGAGCATATCCATGATGTCTAGAATCTGTGGGATACCTTGTTGTGAAGCTCTTATTTGGTCCATAAGAGTCGTTCGTATCTCCAAGGATGCAAACAAATTAGGCAAAATCTCGATGGAGGGTCTAAAATCGTAAGCTGATATGAACTCCAAGTTCTTTCTTTCCACAAACAGAGGACTCAGGGTCACCCACAGCCTACTTAGTGGGTCTTCCACCACGTTACCCTTGCCGGGGGTATAAGAAATATCAAAATCATAAGAAGCTAGAAACTCCATCCACTGCTGTTGCCTTAAATTGAGGTCCTTCTGCGAGAACAAATACTTGAGAGATTTATGATCGGTGTATAACTCGAACTTCTCTCCAAGTAAATAATGACGCCATGTCTTTAATGCAAACACTATGGCAGCTAGCTCAAGATCATAGGTGGGGTAGTTCTTTTTATGAACTCTCAGTTGTCTATCCCCATAACACACTACTTTCCCTTCTTGCATTAGGACCGCACCAAGCCCTGTACCACATGCATCAGTGTAAACGGTAAACACTTTATTTCCATCAGGTAAGGTCAAGACTAGGGTTGTTGTCAGAGCCCCTCTTCAGTCGCTGCAAAGAAATGTCACAGTCTATACCCCATGAGAATGCCAAGTTCTTATTCGTCATCCTGGTAAGTGGGGCTGATATCTTTGCGAAGTCATTAATGAACTTCCTATAGTAACCTGCCAAACCAAGAATGCTTCTCAACTTGATTGCATTTTTAGGAACCTGCCAATCTTGCACTGCAACCACCTTCGCGGGATCTATAGCTACCCCTTCTTTGGAGACTACATGCCCTAAGAATCTCACCACTTTTCTCCAAAAATGGCATTTGGAGAACTTTGCTTTAAGCTGATTGTCACGGAGAGTTTTCAAAACTTCTCTCAAATGCTGGGCATGCTCTTCTTTGCTTTTGGAGCAGACCAAAATATCATCAACAAAGACTACTACAAACTTATTTAGGAACTCCTGAAACACCCTACCATCAGATCGACAAAATAGGCGGGTGCATTCATCAGCCCAAAAGGCATAACTAGCCATTAAAAGAAACCGTCTGGAGTCATAAAGGCAGTCTTATCTACGTTGTCCTCAGCCACCCTCAACTGATGGAACCCCATGGCCAAGTCTAACTGGGAAAATACCAAGGCACCAACAAGCTGATCAAATAAATCATCAATCCTCGGATGGGGGTGCCTATTCTTCTTAGTGAGCTTATTCAGCTCCCTATGATCAACACATAAACGAAGCGAACCATTTGCATTAGTTGCGAATACCACTAGAGCACCCCATTCAGATATGCTTCGTCTGATAAACCCGTTCTCAAGTAGCTCCCCTACTTGCTTATTCAGCTCCCTCCTTTTCCTTGGAGCCATGTGGCATACGGGTAATGCAACTGGCTTTACATTGTCCACCGGATATATGTGAAAGTTGATTTCGCGCCTTGGAGGTAAACCCCGAACCTCATCAAAAACATCGGAAAAATTCCGGACTACTGGAACAGATTGCAGATTGTCAATAGATGCATCAACAGACTCTAGGAAACTAAGCATAACATATCATTGTGGGTCACAAGAAATTTCGAGGGTTCTACCATGACAAATCAGAAGCCTAACAGCCCTCTTCTCACAATCCAGAATGGCACCATAAGTGGTAAGTCAATCCATTCCTAGAATCAACCCATAGCACATAATCCCGAGCACATACGCGTTGCATTCAAACTCGATGCCTAATGCAAATATTTTCAAACCCCGACAAATCATCGCTAAATGAGCCGAACCACCAATGGGGTTTGAAAAAACTACGGGATCTGCTACCATACTAGTAATTAAGTGCAAAGATTCAACTACAGAACTTGATATAAATGAATGCGAGGCACCAAAATCAAAAAGTGTTTTAACAGGATGGTTTGAAAGAGAAATTAAACCTTCCATAGAAATTTTTCTACCTTTACCAGGAGCACTAGTCGCGAGAGCATGCACCTGCCCTCCAGAATTTCCTACCCTTTGTGCTTGTCCCTGTGTTACCTGTTTCTTCGGGCACTCTTTAACAAAGTGTCCGGCCTATCCACAGTGGAAGTAAGAATTCTTCCTTTGCTTAAAGTCTTTAACCGGATGACCTTCCTTCCCGCAATGGTGAAATTTTCTCTTATCCTTGCCTTTATGATTTTTCCCTCCTTTCTTTTTTTGTTGTTGTTGTTGCTACTACTGCTCCTTCTTGGGCCACACCTTCTTATTCTGCTTTTTCCCCTCGGCTTTTGTTTCCTTCAAATGCAGGTGGCCCCCATTGGAATATGGGACATAGCTAAACCATGCAAAGGCTCATTCATCCCTTTAGCATACCGCAAAGCCTTTTTTGTGTGGCGTATCCACCAACTTTAACCTGAACCTTGCTAGCTGGTTGAATTTGTTCACATATTCTTTCACTGTCAAGTTTCCTTGTTTGAGTGCTAAGAATCTCTCCATTTGCATGCTGCTTTCAGCTTGGGAAAGAAATTTCATTTCAAACCACTATCTAAAATCTTCCCAAATTTCCACCGGACGTCCAGCTTGGGTGACTTCTCACCAAAATGAGGCTTCGTCCTTCAATAGCCAAGCAGCTAACTGAATCTTTCTTTGGTCCTCCACTTCAAAGATTACGAATAAGTCCTTAGTCTCCTTAAGCCAATTACGAGCTTCCACAAATGTCTCGTTCCCAAGGAATGGCTTCCCTCCCACAGCACGAAAGTCCTTGCAGATCTTGGTGAAGTTATCTGCTTTTGGAGTGGAGAGGAGGAGGAATGACTGGTGCAGCTGGGGGAGGAACATCTCTTTGGCCTTCCGCCAGCGTCGTGGCCTCCAAATACCTAAGGAACCATCCGGGTATAGTGACGCTCTCTGGGATATTAGGGATGTTTTGTTCCCCAAACATGCCAAAAAAGGGAAAAGGAAGGAATTTAGATAAAGGACCGAAGGATACTACATATGGATTTTTGGAAAATGTTTTTCAAAATAAACCTTTCTTTTTGAAAATGCTTTCTTTTAAAACCTTTTCGAGAATAATTTTAAAAAAAGTTTCATTTAATCTGGTAACATTCAGCTCTGATACCAATTGCGATACCCCATACCCGTTAATGTCACTCACTAAGGGAATGCATTAAGTTCCGTGAAGCGTTATGGTCATCAAACACAGAATAATTACAAGAAAGATATAAATAAGATAGTAGCACTACAGCAAAATAGGGATTTCATAGTGTTTCAAAAACACTATTACAGCCATACGTAGCGTTTCAGAGAACGCCGTGTAACGACATGCTATGTTAGGCCATCAACTTTAAATAGCATATAGGAAAATGCTATGAAAAACAAAAATTCGATAGCGTTTTAGCTTTGTTATTAAACTAAAACGCTATATGAAATCCTACCCAACTGCAAACTATGATAGCATTTCCTGGTAATTTATATAGCGTTTATTAATACAGTTGCATAGCGTTTGTCTGATGTATTGATAGCGTTTTTTAAATGCTATAATATTATATATAATTTGCATAACATCTACCATTTTCCTACCACCATTTCTGCTTTTCCATTACTTTTAAATGCACATCATCCAACCATAACACATTTTCACAAACAACAAACATGTAAACTACAATATAATATTTCACATATATCATTCAAACTTAATATTTCATACATACAACTCAAACTACTTCTCACATATCCAAACTTAACGAGTCATACATATTGTTTGATCAACCCTTCCATGTCCATAATACGTCATATATACAAGTTACTTACGAAGTTGTCGAATGCTTCATTTACTCTTGCTTTAGATATTTTCTTCAAATCATATGCAATTTTGGTCCTGTTACAACAAAAATAAACAATATTTAGTTCAGAATATTTAAAATTGCATATATACATCAGATATACAGTTCCAACATAAACATATGCAATTTTTTTGCATCACAAAATCACGGGCATCACAAAATCATGTGCAAAGATCAGGTGTGCGATTATTGTCTGAGCCTGCAAATCATGTCCAACGTACGAGTTGCAGCCTTCAAATTGGATAGTGAACTGTTTGTATTCGAGCGAGCTACTTCCTCTGAAAAAAGACCATTGTACTCCGCTACATAAGCTTAAGATGCTAACATTCGCTCTGCCTCGGAATATTGATATGAGCCAAGAAATATGAGATATTTTGCTACATTTTTTTTATTATAGGTCAATCCTATTTGTTCTGTATGTAACTATTTGTAAATCTTTGTAGTTGTGACTGTTAAACCATTGTAGCTGGATTTTTTTTGGGTCCAACTATGGGTTATAATTTATAGGTTACACTGGGATTTTATAGTTATGTTTTTTGGGCAGTGCATCATGCCTTAACTTTAATCATTGATTCAATATAACATCTCTACACATTGAAATTCGCGCAGTGGTCTAAGGTTTTGTTGAGTGGTTTCATACATCAATATTTGTACATTTGTATTGAAATCCGAAAACTAATTATCCATGCATCAACAAATTAGCATATATGTATACATGAGTACCACAAGTTTAACTTTAAAAAGATATTTATGGATATTACTTACTTTGTGGCCAGAACTTTGTTTCCTTCATCTCCAATTGTTATATGAACCGGCCCACACTTATTGGCCATGTTGTCGTACACTCTTGTCTGAAACAGTAAATTTAAATTTATAGTGCTTCACATGATAAGGGAAATAAAGGTAGTAAACTGAAGAGATTTATAAAACCTACATATCGTTGATAAGCATGAACATGACCGGTGAAGATGATATCAACTCTAATATTGTAAAGAAAATCCTCCATGGCCTTCCTCATGCTCTCACCTTTCCCTTGATGTGTTGTGTTTGTATTATACCATGGCACATGCCACAACACCACGATCCATGAAATCACCTTCCTGTCAATCCTATTCAGATCATCGACCAACCATCTGTTTGACAATGTACTTAAATATCAGCAATAATATAAAATTTCTTACCATTTATAAATATACAAACATATGCACATAAATACATACAATAGTGTATGCGCGCGATTGTATGTTTGTGTTAAAGATTGGAAGTAGACATGTACTAATCTGAATCTGAATAAAAATCAGCATACGAGCCCAACATGATGATATGTACTGCGCCCTCTGCGACATCGAAGGAGTAGTAAAGATTGGAAGTGGAGCCACTTTCTTTGTAAGGCATTCTCCATCTATGGTTGTACGGGGAGAAATGGTCTTGGAACCATTTAAGGAAGGCAGTCCCCTCCATTTCATGGTTTCCTTGCATTGTCATCCACGGTCTAGCGCTCGCCAATTGTATGGTTCCACCAGTTTTCCTACATAGTCCCATAGCGGTTGGTTTGTGTCTGCGAACGATAGATCTCCTGGTCACAGCAGACATCATAGTCCATCGTGTTTATGTGTTTCAGTGTTGATGCTGTCCACTCTGTCTGCCCTAGATCTCCTATAAGGGTGTTAAAAGATTTAGGTTGTGTTTGTGAATTGACTAAAAGTAAGGACTGGTTTAACCCAACATGAGTACCTAGTTGGTAAGTGATTATATGCATGTTTTAATGTGCATACACACACACAAAATGGTGCTCAGCACATTCACCTTATCTCAAAATATTTTTGATTTGTTAAGCATCAACAGAAAATGGTGTTGGTTAAGTGGAAAAATGTTTAAATAATATCAGTTAAGCATGTTCACCTTATCTCAAAGCAATTTCTATTAAGTGAAAATGCTTGATCTATCTGCAACAACACCTTATCTCAAAGCATGTTTACCTTTTTTATTAAGTGAAAATGTTGCATAATTATTTAAGAAAATTGATGTTCTATTGATTTACCATAGAAAATTTCGGAAAGATTTTTTTAAAACTATATTGAGCATCAAATTCAAAGAAAATAGATCAAGCATTAAACTTGAAACTGTTGAATGAATTCAACATCATACATGCACCAAAGTAATTTAGGCAGCACACATTCCATGATTTACTATTATTTTTCCCTTTGCTATATCTTACAACCTTTCTAGCAATATCTATTTCCAGCAATAGTACTATATTTCGTTCTCTGATGCAACTCCAAAATGATTTCGATACAACATTTCATCTATGCTAACCCCTGCGCGAAGGATGGATGTCTTCATAGTTTATGTTAATAATCGTAAGAGTTTAGTAATTTACTATAAACTTAAAAACTTAAAGTAATAAGATGAAGAAAAGTAATTTTTTTAAAAAAGGTTCAAAACGTAACTACTTAACCATTTACATTGACAAAGATAATAATCAGCTATACTGTAATACATTGAAAACTAAGATAGTAATAAAGATTGTTTAAATAATTTGACGAAGATTAAGTAACAAGGATTATTTGAACATACCATCCAACTGAAAAGTAGGACAATCTAGAATAAAAAATAAATAAAAAAACCAAAGCAGCACAAAATAGCTGTATAAATTGCATGGACTTGAAGTGCACTTGCACTCTATCCTATGTTAAATTACACATGGAGTTCAAAAAAGAAAAAAAAAATATTTGCACGGAGGCTTAAAAAGCAGATAATGTATTCTTTTGTCATTCATTTAACTTCAATAAGGGTGTGTTTGAAGACAATTTGGATTAGATTAAAGCGTTAGCGGATAAATTTTTGATTAGAGGTTGGCTAAAGGTTGGGTAGGATGTACAAAATATTGTGTAATGTAAAAATTATTCAATAAAAATTGTTGCATAGTTTGTTTAAATAATTATGTTTAATAATTATATTTGATATTTATAATACTACAAAAATCAAATTCAAACACAGATTCGAAAATCTATTGAGAATTCAAACTCCTAATACATATAGAAAATCACAAGCCCTGCCCATTTTTCGCGATATGAAGCGGACAGTTTTAACAAACAGATGAATATCGAACAGTAGCATCAAAATATCCAACTATAATTTGTCCGGAGTGCTCAAATGGTATGTAGCAGAACCTACTTTTTGTAACGATAACCACTGGGAATTGTTCAATACTTCGACAACACCATGCAACTGTGGTGTGGGAGTAGGTAATGGAGCAGTAGCTGGAGCTAGAGCAGGTCCAGCATCAACATGACACTTGGACTTTAAGATGGTACATTGGTTGAGAACAGAACGATAGTGTCGATAGTGTAGTGCTAGATCTGGGGTGAATGATATTTCATGAAAATTGGGTCAATGACATCAAAAGAAACCAAAAATATCCTTCTTACTCTGTTCATTCAACAAAATGACCTAACATATTATGACTAAGCAACTGAGCTACGAAGGAATTTGTAAACAAAACTCCACCACTGAGTGGACACTTAGGCATCCACAAAGAAAAAAAAGTCAATCACCTCGCAACCGTATGGTGATGATTCATTAAAACGATTTAGGAATATAATACCTTGTTCTTGAACTCATTTTCCAGAAATCAGGATCACTTTTGATTATCAGCCTTTGTGAATCTCATTCCAACTCTTCCACCACCATCAGCTATTTAAAATATCTGCACAAACAAAGATGGTTATCCCTTTTCTGCAATATAACGGAATGCTCATAATTTGATCCATAGTTATCTTTCATGTAAATTTAGATAGCTTTGATGAAAACATTTTTTTTGTCACTCTTCTAATACAATAAGAAGCATGCATCAATAAACCTGGTTGCTTCTTCAAACTCTCATTCTTGCATCGGTTTTTTACTAAACAGAGTATGAGAAGAATCGACGTACGTCGAATGTTAAAGTTAAGTTTTGGAAAATCCCCTAGAGTTTGAGCATCAAATCTCCCCCAGCCACTGACTTAATTCAACGTCTGATGCATCGACATTTAAAAAAAACAATGATGTGTTTTCT
>JASFAX010006874.1:0-29422 GCA_030737875.1 Allium sativum
ATATTCTTGTATTTGATGGAATTGTTGTAATTAACAATGAAATGTTCTTCTGTTTGTGTTCTGATTCGTCTTGTCCTCAATTCTATCTGTGCTTTCCTTCATGGGGAAGTTCGGGTCGTCTCAGTTTGGTATCAGAGCTCTGGTTTACAGAGCTCGGGAACAAGACACTTAGAACCATACGAAAGAATTCATCAGAAAGTGGATTAGTAATATCCAATGAGAATGACTCGTTAGAGATGGGATCAATAGCATCCTAGAATGAGTGTGAAGAGTATGTTTTTAAAATGAAAACCAACTTTGTTTTGAAAATTTAAACCTTATACATATTTGAATATTTATTTTAAATTGAGTTGGACAATCCGATATATAAATATTTTGCATATACGTCTTGCAAACGTGTATTCGAAGTTTTAATGTACTGGATAGTTATAGAATCACACTCTAGTTGCCCGGGGATATTTCTGGTGACAGGGCACCATCGCCAGTATTTATTTTTGAGTTTCGAAAGTGAGATTTCTATATATTTCCATTAGACTGGTGTGAGAACCAAAATATAGATAGGATATATTGTTGTGAATTGGCACCAAAAATGTGATTTTTGACTATATATCAAAATTATGAGTTTGAAACGTTAATTCACTAATTGATTGATGGTTGTGTTGTATGATTATACCTTTAAACCATTATGTGAATGAACGGTGAATTTGGCCTAATTGAACCAAATATAGAACTGTATTGAAAATTATTTGCAAATGCATGCATATACATGTACTTACATTGAACAGGTTATAGCAAGGAGGCTAGAGCAGAAGAATAAAATTGTTTTCCCGACAAATAGGTACATGTTTACTAATTTATTGGGTTTGGATGATTTTATGAGCCGATTGGCTAGCCGCTTGGCGTTTTCTTTTTCTTTTGGATTGAAGAAGGCCATGGGAGGCTATATGAAATATCCCGAAGTCCACGGTACAGGGGAGGTTATGGCGAAATTTTTCGAAAATTTAGGGTGTTAGCCAAATTTTTGAAAAATTTGAAAAATTCGTAGAAACTGAAAAGTTGAAGAACATAAGCCATAATGAAAATATTGGAAGTTGAGTTGATTAGTTAAACAACTTTCGGCTTCGTTCCTTTTCGGGGACGAAAAGTTTTAAGTGGGGGAGATTGTAATAACCCGGAAATTCTGGGCCAATTTAAAAAATTTATTTTGGTAATTTTAACGAAGTTTGAATATTTAAAATGATTATTTTAAATAATATCGACGAGAAATTTATTTTTAATAGAATTAGAACGTATATATTTATATAGATCGTCGTTAGAATATAAATATTTATTTTAATTATAAAAGGAATTGAAAATGGCGCGGTAGTTCGAAAATTGGATTTCAAATTTCAAATGGATGTGCAGGATGCAAAATAAACCGGATTTTAGTGAAACCAAAAATATTTGAATCTAATTGAGAGTATCTTTCTAACGAATCCGAAAAATCAAAATTTCATAGCAGGGATAAAAAGTTATGCCCAGTTGGAAATTCAGAATAGTCGCTATGGAATTTCGGCCCTTAAAAAATGGGGATTTTGCAAACGACCTCGGTTTTCGACGAAACCACTTTTGTTGGATCCGGGATGTCAAATTATTGCTAGATTCCAAAATTCGTAATTTTTCGAATCAATATGTGAGCGTGGAAAAGGAAAACGCGTTTGACCAGTTTTAGTTGATTTTAATCGACTGGAAAATGGCCATTTTTCAAACGGTCTCAGAATTTGACGAAACTAGTTTTGTTAGGACCGTATCGTCAATACGAAGCTAGAAAATATTTTTCGGGAATTTTTCTGGTTAGTATGTGGCCCCGGTAAAATAAAATGTGCGTTCAAATTCAATATATAGAGTTATATTTTGATTTTGACGAAAACTGATCGAAACGAGCGAATCAGCCTACGATACATATCCCATTATGTTCGGAATGGGGGTAATTAGCTATGGATGACAGGCGGTGGCTCTCGTTTGGAGGTCAAAATTAGAAGTAGCTTTTGAAATTAAATAAATAAATATATATTTATATTCATATACTCCCCCCCCCCTTCATTCACCGTTGACTTCGAGAAAAAAAAGGGGCGGAGCCCTAGCCCCCCCCCCCCCCCCCCCCGATTAGTCGCCACCGCCTGTGGGCCCACCTCTGACGCCGACCACCCCAATGCGCAGAGACCCCCCTCTCTCTCTTCGTTCGTCGAATGCAGTAAGATGTTTATTTTTGTTTTATTTCTTTCTTATGTAAAATATAGTGCATTGAATTTATATTTAGTTTTTATTGTAATAAAATTAGGATTTTTATTCATATGACTTTGTTTTAAAAATATAATTTTTATAGTTAGCATTGATATGAGAATTTGATTTGTGTAAAGATGTGATCTTTATAGAAGTAGCCATGTAAAAATATGATTTTTACATTATATAGATCATAAAAATTCGATCTTTATTATGTAGAAGATATAAAAATATGATTTTTATTGTATGTGTAGCGTTAGAAATGAGGAAGATTATATTTTTATGTAAAGAAAAAGTTCGATTTTTAATTCATGATAGATTATATTTTTAATATAGTAATGATTATATTTTTAGATATAAAAAGATAAGATTTTTAGAAACAGAAAAATTAGATTTTTCCTTATGTAAAGATTTGATTTTTATATAAAGGAAGACTATACTTTTATAATGGAAAAGATTGAATTTATAGAAGTATAAAAATAGAATTTTTATGTATATAGTAGCAGTATAAAAATAGAATTTTTATCTATATAGTACCGGGGTAAAAATAGAATTTTTATCTATATACTAGCAGTATAAAAATAGAATTTTTTATCTATATAGTAGCGGTGTAAAAATAGAATTATTATCCTTATAGCGTAGTTATAAAAAAGGGATTTTTATACACATAGCAACAATATAAAATTGTGATTTTTATATATGTAGTGGCTACGGAAAGTGAAA
Organism: Allium sativum; assembly: GCA_030737875.1. Taxonomy (NCBI): domain Eukaryota; kingdom Viridiplantae; phylum Streptophyta; class Magnoliopsida; order Asparagales; family Amaryllidaceae; genus Allium; species Allium sativum. Next base: position 2,986 of record JASFAX010006874.1, read on the forward strand.
TTGACAAAAAGCGAGCACGACGAAGATTTCAACATATGAAGAGTCGTGGCGTTGGTTTAGCTTGTCGGTGAGAACTCCTCACCTTTAATTTAAATTTCTAGTTAAAAATATATACTAGGATGCAGACGGTGTTTAGTAGTACCCGACACCCGTCGTCCACAGACCATGGACGGCTTGTATGCTTGTTTGATTTTGATGTGTAGTTGATTATGTGATGTGATGTGAAATGAAATAAAATATTTATATAGTTAAAAATATTTTATAGTTGAAAACAAAATTTTTAATGTGTATTTAAAATGAAATAAATATAAACAAATCGGACGATTTGTTTATATATGCACATTTGACTGATATGGATTGGGATGATAAATTTTACACATCGCCCCACTGCACAAATAAAATCTGTGTTAGATTGTTTGAAAACCCCACACGGGTATTGGGATGATATATGACATACACTAATCCCAATAATTAGTTGTATGTCGATCGATTGATTGATAGGCTGTTGTAAGCGTTAAATATTTATATTTGATGCTTATACAGTGTAGAACGCACTTTGGATGATGGTTAATTGTTTATCGTCATTGTTGTATATATGAATTTGATGAAATCCATATAACTGAAATTATATGGTAATTGACTGTGTCTGATTCCAGCTCAGAATTATCAAATAATTTAAAAATAATATTCAGTGAATATTGAAATGTGAAGTCGTGTTAAGTAGTTAAACGCCATTTCAACGCGAACGGGAATTTTGTCGATTTTATTTGTTTTTAATGAATATTGAAAAGTGATTTCAAAATCGAATATTTTGAAAATATAATTGAATTAAAATTGAATAGGAATCGATTTGAAATTGAATTCAAAATTGAATTGAAAACGAATTGAAAACAAATTGAAAACAAATTGAAAACGAATTGAAAACAAACTGAAAACGAATTGAAAACAAATTGAAAACAAATTGAAAATGAATTTAAATTGAATAGAAATCGATTTGAAATGAATTCAGAATTGAATTGAAAATGAATTGAAATTGAATAGAAATCGATTTGAAATGAATTCAAAATTGAATTGAAAACGAATTGAAATTGAATAGGAATTGATTTGAAATTGAATTCAAAAACGAATTGAAAACGAACTGAAATTGAATTGAATCGAATTGAAAATAAAATGAATTCGAACTGAATTGAATAGAAAATGAATTCGAATTAAATTGAATAGAAAATGAATTCGAATTGAAATGAATTTGAAATTTGAATTGAACCGAAATGAATTTAAAACGAATTTATAAGTAAAAATTCAATTTTGATTAGAATTTGAAATGGAAGTTGAAATTGTTTTTGAAACGAATTTAAAAACGATTTATAAAATTCGTTTTAAATGGAAATCGACGAAATATATATTATATATATAATATAATGGCATGAATAGAACGCACCGCGGCAGTTCGTAAATTTCGACCATTGACTTCGAATTGACGTTACGGAAGATCCGACCGTCGGATTCTCCTAAAACCGGAACCGTTGGGTTCGTATCGAAAAGATATTTCCAATGAATATTAGAAATTAGAAATCTAACGGTTGGATTTGGAGTTATGTCCAAATCAAATTTGAAAAAGGTCGTTGTAAGTGCAGTTCGATGGCCGTTGATGGAAATCGACTGTATGGGCCTTGATAAAATTATTAAAAATATCAATAATTTCTGTAAAATCATAAAAAATGAATTGGAAAGAACTGGGATGAAAAATTTCACATTTGAAAGGATAAAAATATATTTTTATCAAAATGAACTAGTTTTGAACTAGAATTATAATCCAATATTTTCAAATAAATAAATTGAATTTGAAGTGGTTTTGAAAATAATCAGAATTTCCAATATACGAATTGGAATGGATTTGAATCGAAATTATCTTCGGAATATTTCGATGTTGGATTTCATCATTATATAGATATGGTTTTGGAAATTTGAAAGATATATTAATATCATTATTTCCAATACGATATTTGTTGGTTTCAGAATTTGATGTTGAATATAAGCTGATATATTTTCTATTCAGTGCCTTGTATTTAATATCAAATGTGATTTGGGTTTGTCGTGAATGGCGTCTTCATTAACACTGTTCTTAAACCCAGTTGAGGGAAAAAAATTAAATCTTTTTATTTATATTTAATGAAGTGTACCAATTAAATGGTATTTAATTGGAATTGAATTTGAATTGATTTTTGGGTTTATCGTGAACGGTGTTTTAAATAACACTTGTTCTTTAACCCGATAATTAATGGAACGTGATTTGGGTTGTCGTGAACGGTATCTTCAATAATACTGCTCTTAGACCCAACTAAGTTAAGAAAATCAGAAACTAACTGGAGATTAGTTAAGTTGAATGGTTTCTTGGGTATTGATCTGATGTTGGTTTCGGCCTTCGGGGTTATTACTTAGGAAATTGTTTACTTGCTAATTTACGGTTAAAGGCTGATGGAAATGAAATGTGATTTTGGGTTTATTGTGAACCATGTTTTAAATGACATTGGTTCTTTAACCCAGTTAAAGACAGGATATGATTTCCCGAGTTAAATAATCATTGATACTGATTTTTGGGAAGATTAAAACCAAGCGGAGTTTTAATGAATCTTTAATTAGATGGAAATGTGAATTGATAATATAAATTATCAAATATAGAAAATGATCGAGAATGGAGTATCGCCAGTTTTGCTCCTAGCGATAGTTAAATCTTTAACTAGATTTGAACGTGAAATGGTAATTAATATTACCAATAACATCGTGGTGCTAGCTATGGAGTATTACCACTTTTGCTCCATGGGATAAATAGGTTGGGATTGGGAATTAAAATAAATAATTACTTCGGTGTGGTTCGCTAATCCCGGCTAGTTTGGAAAACCGTAATATGGTTTGAAATGATATCCAAAAGAAGATTAAAGAATAAATTTAGAAGAATTTATCTTTGATAAAATTAATGGGAACCTTTCCCTAAGAATGTGAAAATTTAGAAACTCACTGTAGGTTAGCTAAGATGGATGGTTTCCTGGGTATTGATCTGATGTTGGTTTCGACCTTCGGGGTTAATATTTGGGGAATTATTCTCTTACTAATTTATGGTTAGTAACTGATGAATTGGAATGTGGCGTATGTTGTGTTTGTGTGGCACTTGTTTATTATATACGCGGGTTATTCAGAAAGGCCGGGTTTATACCCATTTTGAATAACCGATTCGACGATAAGTCAAAGATGAAGACGGTGGTTGAAGACCGGAAGTCTTCACATCGTTTGGGTTATTACTAATGATCTTGATTGGGCTGTACACCCAAGAAGATGGAAATAGTTAGTGATCGTCCAGACGTACTTGGAGATCGATGGATATGCGAGGAAAGTGCCTCCAGTTTCGTTCAGACCCAAAACGAACTTGAAAATGGACTGTGTGTCTAACATTGGATTTTATTCTGTGTTGATTGATTTCTGTTAAATATATATCTGTTTGGCGGCGGAGAATTTATCCTCTTGCTTAACGCCCTTCTCTGAGACGTATGAGCTCAGAGGTTATATATCGATAGATATCAGTCGCATGTTTCGTTAAGTACTTTGCTAATTAGCTCTTTTCCTTATTGCACTTTAGATTTGAACACAACATGTTCAAATCTAAGTTTAACTTGTTTATAACTTATTGAATTCCTTTTTCAGCTTACGTTTCATATCAAATTTCAAAATCTAAGTTCCCAAATCCAATTTACCTTTCAAAGTTCAACTTTAATTAAAAATTCCATTAACTAATTTCTAGTTAACTGTTTTGCCTATTTCCCCCTTTCATTTTGAATATAACCTATTCAAATATAAGTTTAACTTATATATCACTAGTTGGATTCCGTTTTCAATTCTATTTGAATTCTATATTCAAATTCTATATCAAATTCATATTTGAACTTCTCTATTCAAATTCTATGTCAAATTCATATCTCTATTCAAATTCTGTATCAATTCATATTTGAACTTCTCTATTTAAATTTTATAGTTTAAATTCCATTTGAATTCTCTATTCAAATTCCATAGTTTAAATTCCATTTGAATTCTCCATTCAAATTCCATATCAAATTATATTTGAACTTCTCTATTTAAATCTTTAAACAAGTCTCGATTTCAATTCCTTTTGAAATCGATATTTCTACTTTTGGAAAATAGATTTTCCTTTTCAATTTCACACTTGTATTTTTATTTCTGAATTATCCAATGATAATTCTTTTCACTTCATTTATAAACATCGTTTATAAAGGAACTTCTTGTTTATTTCTTTAAAACAAGTTTATATTTCAAATCTATTTAAAAATTCAAATTTCTATTTTAGAAAAATAGAATTTCCCTTTTTAAATCTCAATTATCCCTTTTGGGATATTTTTATAAATTATCACTTAGGCCCAGTGATATTTAAACACCAAACAATCAATTATTTATTTTAGGTTTTCTAACACATCCTATATGATAGTATATATGCAAACAAATAAACAAACAGATAATATATTTTTGAGGAATCCAGTCGGATTCCTCCAACCTGTTTTCCTGCATCCACAGACGTTAGTCAACATAGTAATACCCATCCTGCTTCGAGGCAGGATATCGCGGTATAGAAGGTCATCCACTAATATATATTTGTGGGGCGCATAGGGAAATCATCCGCTATGAAACTGCGTGCATCCGCTAATGAGACTGCGGGAATCCAACCAATCTCAACCCAATATATATAATAGTCAACCAATCCTAGATAACTAATATATTTAAAACAATCAGACAACATTCAAACAAGCACAACAATTATTTTTAACAACTAGAAATAATTCTAATTAAATGGTGAGTGAGGTTTACTCACCGAGATTTTCCTTTGTCGAATATCCGGTGAAATTCAAATCTTACTGCTTTGAATAGCCTCGAATGAATTTTATCGTGTACCTACGATAATTTTATTTAAATTTACAGGTTAAACATCTATTCATTTAAATTTACTATTTAAACGAATAACTAATTTTCCTATATATTTTAATTAACCAAGTTAAACATTAATTTGCATACTCAACTATTAGTCTATGGATTTTATTTCTATACCAATTAATTTCTTTATATAAACTAATTTTATAAATTATTTTTCTTTAAATAAATAACAAACTAATTCTCTATTTATATTTATGACACACTAATTAATTCTTTAACTAAACTAGACTAACTAAATAAATTATTAACTAAAAAATTTATTAAATTACCTAAATCCATTCTCTTCACTTCATCATCCCCTAAAACCGCTATCCTCCATTATGACAATTCATCGAACGCTTTGCAAGCATCTCTGTTTCCTTTACTAAACAGACATGGTCGCCCTTCTTCCTGAACCTCCCTGTGATCGCGTTGTTTTCCAAGCTGACCCCCCTCCAATTCACGATTCCAATTCGCGGACCCTCCCTCCTAAATCAACGAAAAACCTTTGGCCTTGCTCGAGTTTCAACGTTCGAGCTTCCAGATCTCGCAAGTGCCACGGCCCTTCGTACTCCAGTTTTTCTGTTCTTCGAAATCCTTCAGAATTTGCACGCCCAGATCTGCTATCGCGAGTTTGAAAAATACTCGAGCTAAATCGTCCTAACCTCACCACAGATGACTTGCACCATCCTTCCAGTAAGCATCGATAGCCTCCTTCAAACTTCCTTTCGGATCCGTACATCGCGGCCCTTGATTCCGCGAGCTCGTCGAGTCTTGGATTGACCGTGGTCTTCGATTTGATTCGAGGAATTTTGGTGCGGCTTTGAATTGGTTTTACTGAAGCATGATTACAGAGGAAAGTGAATGCGATTTTAAGGGGAGTGGATTTGATTAAATGACGAGGAGAAAGGAAACGTAGCATATTTTCCTCCATTTGTTTTTCTACGGTTAGAGCATCTTCAACCTTTCACAATGTGAAACTTATGTGGCACCAAGAACCAGACAATGTAGAATGAATTTATTTGCATATTACAACAAAAAAAATTAGTTGCTCCAATGCAAATGTGCTTAAATGTTGAAATTTGCTTATGTGTCAAAAAACAAGTGGTGGTTAGCCTTTAACATTGTGAAATACAATGTCTAGAACTAGACATTTTATTTCACAATGTCTACCAATTATATTGCCATGTCATATTACACATGCCATTAACATCAGCGTTGGAGACTAAAAACAAAATGAAAATGTTAATCATCTATGTGGCATGTACTTCACGTTAAAAAGACACATGCATTGGAGATGCTCTTAAAGAAGGAGAAATGTGTTCGATTTTCTACCTTTCATTTTTCTGATATTTTTATTTCATTTTGAATTGGTTTTTAATTCGAACCGATATCCTTTAAAATATCTTATGACTCTGAACTCTTCTCTGAATCCAACTACTGACATTTTTAGGGTAATACCACTATTCCTGACACACTGGGATAGGTCACGAAGTCCAATTCGATCATCAGAATAAGATATTAATTTAAACCTATATAAATTAAATTTCAAACCATTTAAATTTTTTGATAATAATTAAATATTATTATTTTAACTCAACTGAATTTTATATTGATCATCTGAACTGATTCGATTTAGCTGTATATTTTTAAATTAAATTATTACTGCATTACGATAATTTAATTTATTCGACATTAAATCGAAATCGATTATTAAATTGGTAACTTAATATAAAATTCCATTTATATTATCCACCCCAATATTTAAATCCGTATTAAATATTTAAGATTAACCCATAAGAATCCGGGTCATTACATAAGTGCCAGATGCTCAAGGCTTCTGTTGAAAAGCAAAGTCTTGTGGTTGATGATCAAAGCACGACCTACGTAGCACATCTTTGTGTATAGCGTGAATTCGCGAGCCTCACACCTCGGTATGAGTCAAAAACGGGATAAGGACCCAAGGAGTGCACGACGTTTCTTTCTAGCTAAAGGTGGTGTCAGTGCTTAAACTGGCTGACATTTATATTATTTTTACCTATGTGGTTGTTGGAATGAGAGGCGCCTCAGATATAGGTCTGATAGGAACGGGAAACGTGTGTACAGGAATAATTAATCCTCAAACGTAAGGGAGGACCGGCCTTGGAGCTTCCAAGGGTTACCCAGAGAGAGTAGTCCTGAGACATTTGCTAGAGTGTCTCGAAGCGGAGAGTAGCTTGCCCCTTGCCTCGACTGATGACGGAAATCCAATTTCCAATACGAGATATTTCGGTTTTATTTGTAGAACCTAGTATGGCGACATAGCGGGATGGGGCACTTATGCCGTCTATGATTGATATTTATGATTGAAATTTTTTTGACAGTATACATTTATAATAGTATCAAATGATTTGTCTTAAACGTACCAAGCATGTTTGGCTATTATAAGGGAAAACCCTATCCTCCGGCTTGCGTTGCATTGTGTGATGGGACCTGGGTCTTATAATAGCTTCATTTTTCGAAAATGCATTGCGTTTGTTTATTCTATGCACTGGTATTCTTGAGAGGAATCCCGTTCTGTGTTATACGGCGTGGTCCCTTGAATTACTCTCTTTTAAAGTAAAGAATAGTAACTGTTTTAGTTCTCACACCAGTCACATGACTGACCTGGAGTTTATTGTTTTAACCTAAACTCTGGGTGCCCTTATTTCCGCATGGGCAGCTAGTAGTTTTGGTTTTGCAGATTTATATTCACAGTATCCTGATTTGCAGCTAGAACGATGCTCAGAAAGCTCTGTATCCGTGTATTACTTTCAGTTGTGTTTTGTATTATTTTTCCGCTGCTATGTAATTTATTGAAATCTCTGATATTTATCGAATGTATTTTATTCATTTATACTCTGTATATTCTTGTATTTGATGGAATTGTTGTAATTAACAATGAAATGTTCTTCTGTTTGTGTTCTGATTCGTCTTGTCCTCAATTCTATCTGTGCTTTCCTTCATGGGGAAGTTCGGGTCGTCTCAGTTTGGTATCAGAGCTCTGGTTTACAGAGCTCGGGAACAAGACACTTAGAACCATACGAAAGAATTCATCAGAAAGTGGATTAGTAATATCCAATGAGAATGACTCGTTAGAGATGGGATCAATAGCATCCTAGAATGAGTGTGAAGAGTATGTTTTTAAAATGAAAACCAACTTTGTTTTGAAAATTTAAACCTTATACATATTTGAATATTTATTTTAAATTGAGTTGGACAATCCGATATATAAATATTTTGCATATACGTCTTGCAAACGTGTATTCGAAGTTTTAATGTACTGGATAGTTATAGAATCACACTCTAGTTGCCCGGGGATATTTCTGGTGACAGGGCACCATCGCCAGTATTTATTTTTGAGTTTCGAAAGTGAGATTTCTATATATTTCCATTAGACTGGTGTGAGAACCAAAATATAGATAGGATATATTGTTGTGAATTGGCACCAAAAATGTGATTTTTGACTATATATCAAAATTATGAGTTTGAAACGTTAATTCACTAATTGATTGATGGTTGTGTTGTATGATTATACCTTTAAACCATTATGTGAATGAACGGTGAATTTGGCCTAATTGAACCAAATATAGAACTGTATTGAAAATTATTTGCAAATGCATGCATATACATGTACTTACATTGAACAGGTTATAGCAAGGAGGCTAGAGCAGAAGAATAAAATTGTTTTCCCGACAAATAGGTACATGTTTACTAATTTATTGGGTTTGGATGATTTTATGAGCCGATTGGCTAGCCGCTTGGCGTTTTCTTTTTCTTTTGGATTGAAGAAGGCCATGGGAGGCTATATGAAATATCCCGAAGTCCACGGTACAGGGGAGGTTATGGCGAAATTTTTCGAAAATTTAGGGTGTTAGCCAAATTTTTGAAAAATTTGAAAAATTCGTAGAAACTGAAAAGTTGAAGAACATAAGCCATAATGAAAATATTGGAAGTTGAGTTGATTAGTTAAACAACTTTCGGCTTCGTTCCTTTTCGGGGACGAAAAGTTTTAAGTGGGGGAGATTGTAATAACCCGGAAATTCTGGGCCAATTTAAAAAATTTATTTTGGTAATTTTAACGAAGTTTGAATATTTAAAATGATTATTTTAAATAATATCGACGAGAAATTTATTTTTAATAGAATTAGAACGTATATATTTATATAGATCGTCGTTAGAATATAAATATTTATTTTAATTATAAAAGGAATTGAAAATGGCGCGGTAGTTCGAAAATTGGATTTCAAATTTCAAATGGATGTGCAGGATGCAAAATAAACCGGATTTTAGTGAAACCAAAAATATTTGAATCTAATTGAGAGTATCTTTCTAACGAATCCGAAAAATCAAAATTTCATAGCAGGGATAAAAAGTTATGCCCAGTTGGAAATTCAGAATAGTCGCTATGGAATTTCGGCCCTTAAAAAATGGGGATTTTGCAAACGACCTCGGTTTTCGACGAAACCACTTTTGTTGGATCCGGGATGTCAAATTATTGCTAGATTCCAAAATTCGTAATTTTTCGAATCAATATGTGAGCGTGGAAAAGGAAAACGCGTTTGACCAGTTTTAGTTGATTTTAATCGACTGGAAAATGGCCATTTTTCAAACGGTCTCAGAATTTGACGAAACTAGTTTTGTTAGGACCGTATCGTCAATACGAAGCTAGAAAATATTTTTCGGGAATTTTTCTGGTTAGTATGTGGCCCCGGTAAAATAAAATGTGCGTTCAAATTCAATATATAGAGTTATATTTTGATTTTGACGAAAACTGATCGAAACGAGCGAATCAGCCTACGATACATATCCCATTATGTTCGGAATGGGGGTAATTAGCTATGGATGACAGGCGGTGGCTCTCGTTTGGAGGTCAAAATTAGAAGTAGCTTTTTGAAATTAAATAAATAAATATATATTTATATTCATATACTCCCCCCCCCTTCATTCACCGTTGACTTCGAGAAAAAAAAGGGGCGGAGCCCTAGCCCCCCCCCCCCCCCCCCCGATTAGTCGCCACCGCCTGTGGGCCCACCTCTGACGCCGACCACCCCAATGCGCAGAGACCCCCCTCTCTCTCTTCGTTCGTCGAATGCAGTAAGATGTTTATTTTTGTTTTATTTCTTTCTTATGTAAAATATAGTGCATTGAATTTATATTTAGTTTTTATTGTAATAAAATTAGGATTTTTATTCATATGACTTTGTTTTAAAAATATAATTTTTATAGTTAGCATTGATATGAGAATTTGATTTGTGTAAAGATGTGATCTTTATAGAAGTAGCCATGTAAAAATATGATTTTTACATTATATAGATCATAAAAATTCGATCTTTATTATGTAGAAGATATAAAAATATGATTTTTATTGTATGTGTAGCGTTAGAAATGAGGAAGATTATATTTTTATGTAAAGAAAAAGTTCGATTTTTAATTCATGATAGATTATATTTTTAATATAGTAATGATTATATTTTTAGATATAAAAAGATAAGATTTTTAGAAACAGAAAAATTAGATTTTTCCTTATGTAAAGATTTGATTTTTATATAAAGGAAGACTATACTTTTATAATGGAAAAGATTGAATTTATAGAAGTATAAAAATAGAATTTTTATGTATATAGTAGCAGTATAAAAATAGAATTTTTATCTATATAGTACCGGGGTAAAAATAGAATTTTTATCTATATACTAGCAGTATAAAAATAGAATTTTTTATCTATATAGTAGCGGTGTAAAAATAGAATTATTATCCTTATAGCGTAGTTATAAAAAAGGGATTTTTATACACATAGCAACAATATAAAATTGTGATTTTTATATATGTAGTGGCTACGGAAAGTGAAATTGACAAAAAGCGAGCACGACGAAGATTTCAACATATGAAGAGTCGTGGCGTTGGTTTAGCTTGTCGGTGAGAACTCCTCACCTTTAATTTAAATTTCTAGTTAAAAATATATACTAGGATGCAGACGGTGTTTAGTAGTACCCGACACCCGTCGTCCACAGACCATGGACGGCTTGTATGCTTGTTTGATTTTGATGTGTAGTTGATTATGTGATGTGATGTGAAATGAAATAAAATATTTATATAGTTAAAAATATTTTATAGTTGAAAACAAAATTTTTAATGTGTATTTAAAATGAAATAAATATAAACAAATCGGACGATTTGTTTATATATGCACATTTGACTGATATGGATTGGGATGATAAATTTTACACATCGCCCCACTGCACAAATAAAATCTGTGTTAGATTGTTTGAAAACCCCACACGGGTATTGGGATGATATATGACATACACTAATCCCAATAATTAGTTGTATGTCGATCGATTGATTGATAGGCTGTTGTAAGCGTTAAATATTTATATTTGATGCTTATACAGTGTAGAACGCACTTTGGATGATGGTTAATTGTTTATCGTCATTGTTGTATATATGAATTTGATGAAATCCATATAACTGAAATTATATGGTAATTGACTGTGTCTGATTCCAGCTCAGAATTATCAAATAATTTAAAAATAATATTCAGTGAATATTGAAATGTGAAGTCGTGTTAAGTAGTTAAACGCCATTTCAACGCGAACGGGAATTTTGTCGATTTTATTTGTTTTTAATGAATATTGAAAAGTGATTTCAAAATCGAATATTTTGAAAATATAATTGAATTAAAATTGAATAGGAATCGATTTGAAATTGAATTCAAAATTGAATTGAAAACGAATTGAAAACAAATTGAAAACAAATTGAAAACGAATTGAAAACAAACTGAAAACGAATTGAAAACAAATTGAAAACAAATTGAAAATGAATTTAAATTGAATAGAAATCGATTTGAAATGAATTCAGAATTGAATTGAAAATGAATTGAAATTGAATAGAAATCGATTTGAAATGAATTCAAAATTGAATTGAAAACGAATTGAAATTGAATAGGAATTGATTTGAAATTGAATTCAAAAACGAATTGAAAACGAACTGAAATTGAATTGAATCGAATTGAAAATAAAATGAATTCGAACTGAATTGAATAGAAAATGAATTCGAATTAAATTGAATAGAAAATGAATTCGAATTGAAATGAATTTGAAATTTGAATTGAACCGAAATGAATTTAAAACGAATTTATAAGTAAAAATTCAATTTTGATTAGAATTTGAAATGGAAGTTGAAATTGTTTTTGAAACGAATTTAAAAACGATTTATAAAATTCGTTTTAAATGGAAATCGACGAAATATATATTATATATATAATATAATGGCATGAATAGAACGCACCGCGGCAGTTCGTAAATTTCGACCATTGACTTCGAATTGACGTTACGGAAGATCCGACCGTCGGATTCTCCTAAAACCGGAACCGTTGGGTTCGTATCGAAAAGATATTTCCAATGAATATTAGAAATTAGAAATCTAACGGTTGGATTTGGAGTTATGTCCAAATCAAATTTGAAAAAGGTCGTTGTAAGTGCAGTTCGATGGCCGTTGATGGAAATCGACTGTATGGGCCTTGATAAAATTATTAAAAATATCAATAATTTCTGTAAAATCATAAAAAATGAATTGGAAAGAACTGGGATGAAAAATTTCACATTTGAAAGGATAAAAATATATTTTTATCAAAATGAACTAGTTTTGAACTAGAATTATAATCCAATATTTTCAAATAAATAAATTGAATTTGAAGTGGTTTTGAAAATAATCAGAATTTCCAATATACGAATTGGAATGGATTTGAATCGAAATTATCTTCGGAATATTTCGATGTTGGATTTCATCATTATATAGATATGGTTTTGGAAATTTGAAAGATATATTAATATCATTATTTCCAATACGATATTTGTTGGTTTCAGAATTTGATGTTGAATATAAGCTGATATATTTTCTATTCAGTGCCTTGTATTTAATATCAAATGTGATTTGGGTTTGTCGTGAATGGCGTCTTCATTAACACTGTTCTTAAACCCAGTTGAGGGAAAAAAATTAAATCTTTTTATTTATATTTAATGAAGTGTACCAATTAAATGGTATTTAATTGGAATTGAATTTGAATTGATTTTTGGGTTTATCGTGAACGGTGTTTTAAATAACACTTGTTCTTTAACCCGATAATTAATGGAACGTGATTTGGGTTGTCGTGAACGGTATCTTCAATAATACTGCTCTTAGACCCAACTAAGTTAAGAAAATCAGAAACTAACTGGAGATTAGTTAAGTTGAATGGTTTCTTGGGTATTGATCTGATGTTGGTTTCGGCCTTCGGGGTTATTACTTAGGAAATTGTTTACTTGCTAATTTACGGTTAAAGGCTGATGGAAATGAAATGTGATTTTGGGTTTATTGTGAACCATGTTTTAAATGACATTGGTTCTTTAACCCAGTTAAAGACAGGATATGATTTCCCGAGTTAAATAATCATTGATACTGATTTTTGGGAAGATTAAAACCAAGCGGAGTTTTAATGAATCTTTAATTAGATGGAAATGTGAATTGATAATATAAATTATCAAATATAGAAAATGATCGAGAATGGAGTATCGCCAGTTTTGCTCCTAGCGATAGTTAAATCTTTAACTAGATTTGAACGTGAAATGGTAATTAATATTACCAATAACATCGTGGTGCTAGCTATGGAGTATTACCACTTTTGCTCCATGGGATAAATAGGTTGGGATTGGGAATTAAAATAAATAATTACTTCGGTGTGGTTCGCTAATCCCGGCTAGTTTGGAAAACCGTAATATGGTTTGAAATGATATCCAAAAGAAGATTAAAGAATAAATTTAGAAGAATTTATCTTTGATAAAATTAATGGGAACCTTTCCCTAAGAATGTGAAAATTTAGAAACTCACTGTAGGTTAGCTAAGATGGATGGTTTCCTGGGTATTGATCTGATGTTGGTTTCGACCTTCGGGGTTAATATTTGGGGAATTATTCTCTTACTAATTTATGGTTAGTAACTGATGAATTGGAATGTGGCGTATGTTGTGTTTGTGTGGCACTTGTTTATTATATACGCGGGTTATTCAGAAAGGCCGGGTTTATACCCATTTTGAATAACCGATTCGACGATAAGTCAAAGATGAAGACGGTGGTTGAAGACCGGAAGTCTTCACATCGTTTGGGTTATTACTAATGATCTTGATTGGGCTGTACACCCAAGAAGATGGAAATAGTTAGTGATCGTCCAGACGTACTTGGAGATCGATGGATATGCGAGGAAAGTGCCTCCAGTTTCGTTCAGACCCAAAACGAACTTGAAAATGGACTGTGTGTCTAACATTGGATTTTATTCTGTGTTGATTGATTTCTGTTAAATATATATCTGTTTGGCGGCGGAGAATTTATCCTCTTGCTTAACGCCCTTCTCTGAGACGTATGAGCTCAGAGGTTATATATCGATAGATATCAGTCGCATGTCATGAATTGCCTGTGTGGCACGCCTAAGTGGCAGATGATCAAGGCTTCTGTTGAAAAGCAAAGTCTTGTGGTTGATGATCAAAGCACGGCCTACGTGGCACAGCTTTGTGTATAGCGTGAATTCGCGAGCCTCACACCTCGGTATGAGTCAAAAACGGGATAAGGACCCAAAGAGTGCACGACGTTTCTTTCTAGCTAGAGGTGGTGTCAGTGCTTAAACTGGCTGACATTTATATTATTTTTACCTATGTGGTTGTTGGAATGCGAGGCGCCTCGGATATAGGTCTGATAGGACCGGGAAACGTGTGTACAGGAATAATTAATCCTCAAACGTAAGGGAGGACTGGCCTTGGAGGTTCCAAGGGTTACCCAGAGAGAGTAGTCCTGAGACATTTGCTAGAGTGTCTCGAAGCGGAGAGTTGCTTGCCCCTTGCCTCGACTCGTGACGGAAATCCAATTTCCAATACGAGATATTTCGGTTTTATTTGTAGAACCTAGTATGGCGACATAGTGGGATGGGGCACTTATGCCGTCTATGATTGATATTTATGATTGAAATTGTTTTGACACTATACACTTATAATAGTATCAAATGATTTTTTTTAAACGTACCAAGCATGTTTGGCTATTATAAGGGAAAACCCTATCCTCTGGCTTGTGTTGCATTATGTGATGGGACCTGGGTCTTATAATAGCTTCATTTTTCGAAAAAGCATTGCGTTTGTTTATTCCATGCACTGGTATTCTTGGGAGGAAACCCGCCCCGTGTTATACGGCGTGGTCCCTTGAATTACTCTCTTTTAAAGTAAAGAATAGTAACTGTTTTAGTTCTCACACCAGTCACATGACTGACCTGGAGTTTATTGTTTTAACCTAAACTCTGGGTGCCCTTATTTCCGCACGGGCAGCTAGTAGTTTTGGTTTTGCAGATTTATATTCACAGGATCCTGATTTACAGCTGGAACGATGCTCGGAAAGCTCTGTATCCGTGTATTACTTTCAGTTGTGTTTTGTATTATTTTTCCGCTGCTATGTAATTTATTGAAATCTCTGATATTTATCGAATGTATTTTATTCATTTATACTCTGTATATTCTTGTATCTGATGGAATTGTTGTAATTAACAATGAAATGTTCTTCTGTTTGTGTTCTGATTCGTCTTGTCCTTAATTCTATCCGTGCTTTCCTTCAAGGGGAAGTTCGGGTCGTCTCATAATCCCATACTTCCGATATAACTTAAATATAACTTTTTTTTATTTAATTTGGATAAATAAACAAACAACTAATTTATTAATAAATAGACCTTGATTTAAAACCGGAAAGTAAATAGTACTTTCCTACATTCGATATGGTCGAATTTAAATGTATAATTCTCTCTCGAATAATCAATATTCGATAACTCTCTTCCGAATAAACTATATTCGATACTCTCTCCTTCGAATAAACTATATTCTATAACTCTCTCCTACGAGTAAACTATATTCGTAAATCTCTCCTTCAAATAACTATATTCGAAAATCTCTCTTTCGAATAACTATATTCGATAATCTCCCCTTCGAATAACTATATTCGATAACTCTATTCCAATAACCAGTATTCGATTAACTCTAATTCGAATAACTAATATTTGATTAACTCTAATTCGATTAACTCTAATTGATTAACTCTAATTCGAATAACTAATATTCGATTAACTCTGATTCGAATAACTAATATTCGATTAACTCTAATTCGATTAACTCTTATTCAAATGACTTACATTCGATTAACTCTAATTCCTTTCCCATTCAAATTCCCATTTGAATTCCTATTCAAAACCCAATTTCTTTATAAATGTTTTAAATTATAAAACATTTATTTTGATCCATTGCTCACATCGAATGTGAAAATATTCCCTTTATATGATCCATTAAGTTTGATTTCGTATTTTTAAATCATATCCCATTTCCAAATTCTATTTATACTTTTATTTATAGAATTATTCATACAAAATCTCCTTTTTATTTCTAGCACTTAAATCTCGTTTATAAATCCTTTTATAATTGCTACATTTAATTTCAATCTCAAATATCGATGTTAAAACCGATTTTCACTCCCATATATAAATTCAGACTTATATATTCATTTTATCCAATGATAAATTATTTATTTAATTTATAAAACATTATTTAGAAATTAATCTTCTACATTTTATCTGTTAAAACAGATTTCTACTTAATTCTACTTTAAATTAATCTTTTCCATTTATCTATTAAAACAGGTTTCCATTTAATATTTATTTTCCATTTATTTCCTTTTATAAAATTCTATTCATTTTACAAATATTTCCGTTATATAATTCTCTTTATTTTATATAAATTATTCATTTATACAATTCTATTTATTTTATATAAATATTTCATTAGCATAATTCTATTTATTTGATATAAATATTTCATTTATATAATTCTATTTATTTTCCAAATAATCCCTTTTCTATTTTATTTGTTTCCCAAATATTTCCATTTATAATTATATTTATTTCATATCAATATTTCCCTTTATATAAAATCCATTGATTTTATATAAATATTTTTATTTTCAAAATACACTTTGAAAATTCCCTTTTTACATTCTAGTATTCATATGGTATTTAAAATACTAAATCAAAAGGATCAATCATCATCCAAACACACACAATCAATAACAGATTATATACTACATCATATATCACAATATATGAAAAACAGTATTATAAATATTGAGGAATCCAGCTGGATCCCTCCAACCTGTTCCCTTGCATCTACAGATGTTAAACAACATAATTAACATCAATTTCATTTCAATATGAAATAGTCTGATAAACAAAATCAATATTTAATTAACGATATTTATATAACTATATTGATATTTTCAACTAATCAATTAGTAGTTCAACCAACCAATCAACATACAACAATTAACCAATATTTATCAGTTCTAAAAATACGTTATCAAATATAAACTGAGCAGAGTTAGTGAGATTTACTGACATTGGACAATCATCATTAAATAACGATAACTTTTGCTTGATTCAGACGAATAGTTTATTTTGCTATAAATTGTAACGAGCTCTGATTCACTCCCAGTCAGTTCCATTGTGTAGCCGCCGTCCATACGATCCCGACGGATGTTGTTTTGTCCAAATCCTATATCGTATGATAAAGTTACATAATTTTCAAGATTTTATATAATTTCAAATCAACTAATTTAAATTTCATTGGGCTTAACCTTTTTCTTCCGGCCCACACCAAATTCTAAAAGCCCAGACCCGCCAAAATCATTCTCCTTCACCATTATACTCTGGCATATGCTCCTAACGAACCCATAACTCACCTTTACGGCCTCTTCTTCCACTTTGTTCTCCTGCATCTTCTCACGAATTCCAACCCCGAGACCTCCGTCCATCTTCTCTTCGAACACCGATCCATCCCGCTACCTCATCCCCCAACTCGCCCTTGCTTGGCAGATTCCGTCGCACAGTCTCCTCAAGAATCCTCAGTAAACGGATCGACACCTTTTGTGTTGAGTTCCACAAAAAAAACACGAGCCTCCTATCTTCACAAGGACAGATATCATCCCAGATTCTCAAATCGATGCTTCTATATCACAAATTATCAAACCCTAGTTCTGCGTCAGTTTTCCTGTGATGGAAAAATGATGTCGAGCCATACAGTATTCATGCTGGGATGAAGAGAATGGAAGCAGGAGTTCAAAAATATATATCAAGATTTTATGATTTTTGTTTGGATTGTTTTGATTTTCCAAACCCTCTTTTTCTTTTCTGTGAAATGAAGAACAACATCGGTATAAAACATTGACCAGAGAAACTGAATGTTAGGGTTAGGAAATAGGTGTTTGTATTTATAGTTAGATTTTAATATTGTTTTATTGATTATTTTATTCAAGTTAAATCAATAGCTATATGTATTTACTGTTTAAAAATTCCTATGATCACATATCACACCCAAAAATCACGAAAATGGACATACATCTTCAGTTCGACATTATGGACCCAACGAAACTGGTTTCGTCGAATTACGACTTTGGTTGCTCACATAGCGTATTTTTAAAGTCAAATAATTGACTGTTTTTCATATTAAAATTCCGTACGGCCACATACTGACTTCAAAAAATAACGAAAATTGAAATCTAACCATAATTTAACATTCCGGATCCAACAAAATTAGTTTCGTCAAAATCAGAGGTCGTTTGCAGAAATGGCTATTTTTAAAGCTCTAAATAAATTCATTTAAATATTAATATATTTAAAAATAATTAAATTTAATATAAATAAATATTATCGTATATATTCACATACAGTATCGTACAGCCCCAAAATAAATACAACGGGATTTATAACTCGATATTTCAATGTTTCCAGTTATATCGATATTTACTTTATATTAAAAAATCTATTTATAATATAATTAATTCGTTATAAATCATTAGCGACTATTTGAAAATTTGATTTGGACATAAATCAAAATCTACACGATGAAATCCCGATTTTTCTCTTCCATTAGAAAAATATACATCACCAGCTCCGAACGTTTCTTGTTTCACAGAAATCCGGCTTAAAACGGATTATGTATATTCGTTTAAAGTTTGAATCGCCAAATTACGAACTACCACACCATTTTGAGCTCGTTTATAATTATAATATAAATTATACATTCAATTGACATTTATAAATAAATTTGTTAATATAATTCAACTCTATACTGAATTATATATTATAAATGATCCAATTCACACAATATTGTGAATTCCACTATTTCCGACTATTTCGGAAATTAAATATATTATTCTATTATTTATATTAATTAAATATTTAATATTATTTAATTAAACAACCTTTTAAATCTCTAAATCAATATTTAAATAATTAAATAAATTAATTATTATATCGATAAAAATACGGGACGTTACATATAGAAAGCTTAAACTGGAAATTATGTCCAAGGGCCTGCCTACTTTGTTTCGTTTGTTTGCAGGCCATGCTCGTTTTGTTTTATGTTTGCAGGGCTATATTTTTGAATGACTTGTTTTTTGGCCCAAATATTCTATTTTCTTAGGTTTCCAGGACAATTCTCTAATTCATATGGACACTTCTGCCCTCGTCGCTCTTTTCTTCTTCTGACTTTGTTTGTCGTCGAAATTAAAAATCGCATTGTGCGATTCGCTTTCTTTTGCTTCTTACTGTAATCGAGTTCTTCTGATTTTACTTCTAACTGTAATCGAGCAACCCAGTAGGGTTTTATTCTTGCAATTCACCTTCTTTTGCTTTAGGACAGTTTTGCTTTCGAATCTTTATTCCGTAATTAATGTAATTTTTTTTTCTAGTTTATTTTATGTCGGTTCTGTTAGTTTGATTCTGGTAGTTCGATTTAGCTTGTTATAGTTTTTGATTATACTATAAGATTATTAGGGCTGTAAAATTATATGTTTTATATTTTATAACCCTTAATATATTTTATTTTTAGGGTTTTCTGTCATCATTCTCTGAATATTGCCCTAGGCAATGTTGGTAATCTATTTCTCTGATGGATAATTTAGGTGAACAAAGGTATCGTGTTTACTGAAATATTTTATAGTTTGTTTTTTATTTTATTGTTTATAATGATAATTTGTTTTTCTTTACAGGAAAAAGGAATCCGTTATGGTTGTTTTTTATTTTAACAACCATACTTTTAGTTTAAGAGTTAATTTGGATTCTTTAATTTCATTTATTAGAGATAAGATTTGTGAAGTGTGGAGAAATCTTACTCCGTTATCTTTTGATCTTTGCTACATTAAAGATTCTAAGACTAAATTTATCGAAATGGATAGTGATTTACAGGCCATTTTGTGTTTAACTTTCTATAGAAAAGAAGATTGTTTGGTTTTATTTGTGATGCTTAGGAAAATTGGTCGTATAAATTTTGTTGGAAATAATAGCATTTCTTGTTCTGATAGTAGATCTATTGGAAATGATGAAAGCACGGTTGATAGTGCTGATTTATCAGGGAAAAAAGGAAATTTGAATGAATTATTGAAAAAGGGTTCTAATTTGAAATTTTTTGATGGAGTTGGACAAAAATTTGATACGGCAATTGATTTTCGAAGAACCGTGGTTGGTTATTGTGTGAGAAATGGGTTTAAACCAAAATTTGTAAAGAATAGTAAAGAGCGTATTACAGTTAGATGTCATGTTGAGAATTGTTCTCTTAGAATCCATGCATCTTGCAAAATGAAGCAATTGGATCATTTTTTAGTACGTAAATTTGATGTTACAACAAGGAATTTCGCTCGATCTGAATCAGTCGCTAAACCGATCAAGACCATTCGAAACGCCGGATAGTTTTGAGAACACGATAAATTAGAACGCAGACAGAAGAACATTTCATTGTATATTACAACATTTCCATCAGAATACAAGAATATACAGAGTAAGAATGAATAAAATGCATTCGATAAATATCAGAGATTACAATACATTACATAGCAGCGGAAAAATAATACAATACACAACTAGAAGTAATACGCGGATACAAAGCTTTCCGAGTATCGTTCCAGCTGTAAATCAGGATCCTGTGAATATAAATCTGCAAAACCAAAACTACTAGCTACCCATGTCAAAATAAGGGCACCCAGAGTTTAGGTTAAAACAATAAACTCCAGGTCAGTCATGTGACTGGTGTGAGAACTAAAACAGTTATTAATCTTTATTTTAAAGTTAGGTAAATCAAGGGACCACGCCATATAACAAGGAACAGGTTTCCTCCCAAGAATACCAGTGCATAAAACAAACAGCGCAATGCTAAATAAAGAAAAATGAAGCTATTATAAGACCCAGGTCCCATCACACAATGCAATGTAAGCCGGAGGATAGGGTTTTTACCTTATAATAGCCAAAGAAAGCTTGATACGTTTAAAAACAAATCATTAGATACTATAAGTGTATAGTGTAAAAAAAAAATTCAATCATAAGTATCAATCATAGGCGGCATGATTGCCCCATACCACTATGTCACCATATATAGGTATACAACAAAACCGCAATTGTCATGTATTGGAAGCTGGATTTCCTTCTGCGAACCGAGGCAAAAGATAGTCCTCTACCGATTCGAGACTGTCTAGCCCGAGTCTTAGGGCAAGTACTCAGTCAAGCCACTTGGATCGTCAGGGCCGGTCCGCCGATATGGATTAAAATGCCTGAACACTGCGTTTCCCCGCCCTTTGGGGCGTAAATGAGCCAACGAATGACTCCATCGGACCCGGATCGTCCGATATAACCGAGGCGCCTCGCAACAGCAACAACCACATAAGTCAAACTCGTCAGGGCGTGTAAAACCACTGACGCCACTTCTAGCTAGAAGGAAACGCATGCCCTCCCTGATGTCCTCTCCCGTTTCTGGTTCACAACCGGGGTGTGAGGCTCGCGAATTCACGTTACACAAAGTTGTGCCACACAAGCTGTGCTTTGATCATCACCCACAAGACTTTGCTTTTCAACAGAAGCCTTGATCATATTGCCACTTAGGCATGCCACACAGGCAATTCACTCCATGCGTTTGATATCCATCAATATATAACCCCTGAGCTCGTACGTCTCAGAGAAGGGCGTTAAGCAAGAGAATAAATTCTCCGCCGCCAAACAAATATATATTTAATAGAAATCAACCACACAGAATAAAATCCAATGTCAGACACACAGTCCATTTACAAGTTCGTTCTGGGTCTGAACAAAACCGGAGGCACCTAGTACCCCGCATATCCATCGATCTCCAAGTACGTCTGGACGATCACTAACTGATTCCCTCCTCTTGGGTGGACGACCCAATCAAGATCATCAGTAATCACCCAAACGACGTGAAGACCTCCGGTCTTCGACCACCGTCTTCATCTTCGACACCACGTCGAATCAGTTATTCAGAATGGGATAAACCCGGTCTTTCTGAATAACTCGCGTATATAATAAACAAGTGTTACACAAGCACAACATACGCCTCATTCCAATTCAGAATATTCTTTTGTTCAAATATTCGTATACTTTGGGAAAGGTTCCCATTAATTCTATCAAAGATAAATTCTTTAAATTTATTCTTTAATCTCCTTTGAATATCAATTCAAACTAGTCGGGATTAGCGAACCACACCGAAGTAATCATTTATTTTAATTTCCCAATCCCAACCTATTCATCCCATGAGGTAAAACTGGTAATACTTCGTATCTAACACCACGGTGTTATCGGTAAATTCAATTACCATTTCACGTTCAAATCTAATTAAAGATTTAACTATCGCCTGGAGTAAAACAGGTGATACTCCATTCTCGATCTTTCCAATCTAAT
This sequence comes from Allium sativum, assembly GCA_030737875.1. Taxonomy (NCBI): domain Eukaryota; kingdom Viridiplantae; phylum Streptophyta; class Magnoliopsida; order Asparagales; family Amaryllidaceae; genus Allium; species Allium sativum. The sequence continues at coordinate 25,761 of JASFAX010006874.1, forward strand.
TAAAGATTCATTAAAACTCCACTTAGTTTTAATCTTTAACTTGGTTAAAGAATGAGTGTCATTTAAAACACGGTTCACGATAAACCCAAAAATCACATTCTATTAATTATCGGGTTAAAGAACAAGTGTTATTTAAAACACTGTTCACGATAAACCCAAAAATCAATACAAATTCAATTCCAATTAAATATTATTTAATTGGTACACTTCATTAAATCTAAATAAAAAGATTTAATCTTTTTCTCAACTGGGCTTAAGAACAGTGTTAATGATGACACCATTCACGACAAACCCAAATCACATTTGATATTAAATACAAGGCTCTAAATAGAAAATATATCGGCTTATATTCAATATCAAATTCTACGACCAACAAAAATCGTATTGGAAATAACAATATATATATATATATATCTTTCAAATTTCCATAACAACATCTGTATAATCACGAAATCCAACATCGAAATATTCCGAAGACAATTTTGATTCAAATCCATTCCAATGCAATTATTGGAAACTCGGGTGATTTTCAAAACCATTTCAAATCCAATTTATTTATTTTAAAAATAAATAAATTATTATTCTAGTTCAAAACTAGTTCATTTCGATAAAAAATCTATTTTTATCTTTTCAAATATGGAGTTTTTCATCCCAATTCTTCACAAATCATTTCTTATGATTTTACACAAATTATCACTATTTTTAATAATTTTATCAAGACCCGTATATTCGATTTCCATCAACGGCCATCGAACTGCACTTACAACGACCTTTTCCAAATTTGATTTGGACATAATTCCAAATCCAACCATTAGATTTCTAATTTCTAATATTCGTTACAAAGCTCTTTTCGATACGAACCCAGCGGTTCCGGTTTCAGGAGAATCCGATGGTCTGATCTCCCGCAATATCCATTCGAAGTCAATGGTCGAATTCGCGAACTGCCGCTGCGCGGCGCATTCTATTCGGGCCATTATATTATATATATAATATATATAATATATACTTCGTCGATTTTCTTTTAAAACGTATTTTATAAATCGTTTTAAATTCATTTTTGAAACGATTTCAACTTCATTTCAAATTCAAATCAAAATTTGAATTTTTCCTCTTCAATTCGTTTTAAATTCATTTCAAATTGATTTCAATTCAAATTGATTTCAATTCAAATCGATTTTTAATTCAATTTCAATTCGAATTCAATTCTATTCAATCTCAATTTGAATTCAATTCTTTTTAATATAATTCGAATTTCGATTATTTTCAATATAATTCAAATTTCGAAATCACTTTCAATATAATTCAAATTTCGAAATCACTTTCAATATAATTCAAATTTCGAAATCACTTTCAATATACATTGAAAATCGAATAAAATCGATATAAATATCGTTCACATCAAAATGGCGTCAATCAAATCAACGCGGCTTCATATATTTCTATTTTCAAATATTCTATTTCAAATATTTCTTTTTCAAATATTTCTATTTTAAAACTGGAATGAGGCCCAATCAATTACCATATAATGTTAATTATATGGATTTTCTACAACACATGTATAAATCAACAAGGACAAATAATCAACCATCATCCAGAGTGTGTTCTACACTGAATAAGCATCAAATATAAATATTTAACGCTTATAACAGCCTGTCAATCAATCGATCGACATACAGCTAATCATGGGGACTAGTGTATGTCATATATCATCCCAATACCCGTGTGGGGTTTTCAAACAATCAAACACAGATTTTATTTGTGTAGTTGGGCGATGTGTAAAATTTATCGTCCCAATCAATATCAGTCAAATGTGTGTATATAAACAAATCCTTCGATTTGTTTATATTTATTTCATTTTAAATACACGTTAAAAATTCTATTTTCAACTATAAAATATTTTTAACTATATAAATATTTTATTTCATTTCACATCACATCACACAATCAACTACACATCAAAATCATACAAACAAGCATACAAGCCGTCCATGGTCTGTGGACGACGGGTGTCGGGTGCTACTAAACACCGTCTGCATCCTAGTATATATTTTTAACTAGAAAAGAAGATTTAAAGTGAGAAGTTCTCACAGGGGGTTCCACTCCGCCGTGCTTTGCTTCTGAACTGCTGAACCGTCTGGATCTGCTTGAAATTCCAATGCAGTCCCTTTCACGCTGTTCATAATAAAATTATATTTTTATCGCTTCATTCAATGAATAAAAATCATATTTTTATCTCTACTTCATATATATTTTACAACGCTTCTTTCTACATAAAAATTATATTTTTATATCTAAAAATCTTATTTTTACTTCATTAAAAATCATATTTTTATTTCGCTACATCTATAAAGATAAAATTTTCATATTCTCTATTATATAAAAATCAAATTTTTAATACTTCTACTTTATAAAAATCATAATTTTATAATCTCTACTACTTCATGATAAAAATTATATTTTTATATTGTGATCCATATTTTAAAAACCATATTTTTATATCGACCTTTACTTTAGAAAAACCATATTCTTGTACGCCTTTCATATATTAAGAAAAATATATATATGTATAAGCTTTCTCTAAACAAAAATATAACCTTTCCGAGTATAAAAATCTGAGCTTTTCGAATATAAAAATCCTATCTCTTCACATATAAAAATTCTATCTTTATATAAACTGAAAAATCAAATTATATTTAAAGATTATGACGTGAAAACTGAAATGAAACAAATATATTAAAATAAAATAAAAATCTAAACTTACAGCGAATGGGGAGGGGGATCAGTGGGCGCTGGGCTCGTCGGAGTGCCGGGGGTGGCGCAGGAGGTTCGGCGGTTCAGGGGAGAAGGTGGCACTGGTCGTTCTGGTGCTCGCGATGGAGGGGCTCTGCGTTGGATTTAGGTTTTGCGATGGAGGGGGGCTCGAGAGTAGGGGCTTCGCGATGCGCAGGAGGGGGGGTCGGAGCGAAGATCATGCGGATCGGAGGTGGCCTCGCGCTGGCGATGGGGGGGGTGAGCGACGGGTTCTGGCAATTGGGTTTTTTTTTTCTTTTTGCTTTTGAAACGGGGGGTGGGGGCCTAAGAGAGAATATAGAGAGGAAAGGTTTTTTTTATTTAATTTATTATTTAATTTTCAGAAAGCAACTTTTTACTTCGAACTCGAAATCAAACCCACCGGCTGTCGTCTCCAGCTAATTACCCTCATTCCGGACACAATGGAATATGTATCGTAAGATGATTCGATCGTTTCGATCAGTTTTCATCAAAATCAAAATATAACTCTATATATTGAATTTGAAAGCACATTTTAATTTACCGGGGCCACACACGGACTCTAAAAATTCCAGAAAAATATTTTCTAGCTTCGTATTGACGATACGGTCTTAACAAAACTAATTTCATCGAATTTTGAGACCGTTTGAAAAATAGCCATTTTCCAGTCGATTAAAATCAACTGAAACTGGTCAAACGCGTTTTCCTTTGCCACGCTCACATATTGATTCGAAAAATTATGAATTTTGAAATCTAGCCATAACTTCACATCACGGATCCAACAAAAGTGGTTTCGTCGAAAACCGAGGTCGTTAGCAAAATTTTCATTTTTAAGGGCCTGAATTCCATAGCGACTAATCGGAATTTTCAACTGGACATATCTTTTGATTCCC
>JASFAX010006875.1:0-29419 GCA_030737875.1 Allium sativum
ATCGCCAAACAGGCCTCTCCAATCCAAAAAGAAAAAGAAACAATCAAGCGGCTAGCTAATCGGCTCATAAAATCATTAAAAACCCCAAGAAATACAATAAACATGTACCTATTTGTCGTGCAAACAATTTTATTCCTCTGCTCTAGCCTCCTTGCAATGACCTGTTCAATGGATACACATGTATATGCATGCAATTCCAAACAATTTTCAATTCAGTTCAATATTTGGTACAATTTGGTTAAATTTTCTGTGCATTCACATAATGGTTTAAAGGGATAATCATACAACAAAATCATTAATCAATTAGTGAATTAATGTTTCAAATTCAAAATTTTGATACATATACAAAAAATCAGGTTTTTGATGTCAATTCACAACAATAAACCTTATTTAGTTTTGGTTCTCACACCAGTCAATTGGAAATATATATATATATATAACACCTTCGAAACTCGAACACAAACTACTGATGCTATATAGTCATCAATAGTTTCATCTCCGGGCGACTAGAGTGTGATTCTATATCTATCCAGTATATTAAATCTTCAAATACACATTTCCAAGGCGTATATGCAAAATCTTTATATATTGGATTGTCCAAATTCAATACAAATAAAATATTCAAATACGTTGAATAAGGTTTTAAATTTTCAAAACAATATTGGTTTTTATTTTTATTTTTAAAAAATAACACTCTTTCAACTCGTTCTAGGATACTACTGATCATATCTCTAACGAGTCATTCTCGTTGGATATTACTAATCCAATCTCTGATGAATTCTTTTGTTCGGTTCTTACATGTCATGTTCTCGAGCTCTATAAACCAAAGCTCTGATACCAAATGAGACGACCCGAACTTCTCCGTAAAGAAAAGAACGAATTTCTTTGAGAACAAGACGAATCAGAACACAAACAGAAGAACATTTCATTGCTTATTACAACAATTCCATCAGAACACAAGAATAGACAGAGTATGAATAAATATTACACATCAGCAAAATATCAGAGATTACAATACATTACTACAGCGGAAAATAATACAAGACACAACTGAAAGAGATAAACTGATACAGAGATTTCCAAATATAATTCCTGCTGTAAACCAGGATCCTGTAAATATGAATCTTTAAAACCAAAACTACTAGCTGCCCGTGTAGAAAATAGGGGCACCCAGAGTTTAGGTTAAAACAATAAACTCCAGGTCAGTCATGTGACTAGCGTGAGAACTAAAATAGTTATTTAAAACTTTACTTTAAAAGAGAGTAATTCAAGGGACCACGCAGTATAACACGGAACAAGTTTCCTCCCAAGAATACCAGTGCATAGAATAAACAACGAAATGCTTTTTGGAAAAACGAAGCTATTATAAGACTCATGTCCCGTCACACAATGTAACACCAGCCGAAGGATAGAGTTTTACCTTATAATAGCCAAACATGCTTTGTACATTTAAAACAAATCATTTTGATACTATTATAGTGTAAAGTGTATGAAAACAACTTCAAATATAAATGTATCAATCATAGACATCATAGTGCCCCATCCCATTAGGTCTCCATACTAGGCTCTACAAATAAAACTGAATTTCATGTATTGGAAATTGGATTTCCGTCATGAGTCGAGGCCAGGGATGGCTCCACACCGCTTCGAGACAATCTAGCAAATGTCTCAGGACTACGCGCTCTGGGCAGCCCTTGGAATTGGTTGGGCCGGTCCTCCGCTACGTTTGAGGATTAGTTATTCCTGAACACATGTTTCACGGTCCTATCGGACCTATCTATCGGCTCCAAAGAGACCGATATAACCAAGGCGCCTTGCAACCCAATAAGCACATAGGTAAAAATAATATAAATGTCAAGGCTTGTAAAATGTTGACACCACCCACAGCAAGAAAGAAACGTCGTGTTATCCCAACGGTCTGATCCCGTTTTTGACTCATACCGAGGTGTGAGGCTTGCGAATTAATGCCATACACAAAGCTACGCCATACAGGCCGTGCTTTGATCATCAACCACAAGACTCTTCTTTTCAACAAAAGCCTTGATCACTGCATCTCAGCATGCCACACAGGCCATTCATGCCATGCGAGTGATATCTATCGATATATAACCTCTGAGCTCGTATGTCTTAGAGAAATGCATTTAGCAAGGGAATTGTTAGCCTACTTTGTGAACTAGGCTACACAAAGATTAAAAGATAAAAAGAATGAAGAATGTTTTTTAGTCAAGTCGGGTCGGATCAGATTTCCTTTGAAGAAACAGCACAGAGCAGAGAAGGAAGGAGCGCAGGCCAAATCAGATCGGTTCGGGTAACCCCGATCCGCTCCCCTAATTTATAATACTTCCGATCCGAACCCAGAGAATTGAAGTAGTCGCGGTTACAGCCCGTGTTTCCTTCACCCCACGTTTGCCACTAATCTGATGCACTGTTGCCACCATATTCCATCCAAACCTGACAATAATGGGATGGAGGCCACGTGTACCCGATCCAGAGCCAGTTCAGAGGCATTTTCCACCTATAAATACACCTCCAAGGCTCATTTCAAATGATCTTTTGGCATTTTCAGAACTCAAACTCCTTTGTTATCCGAAATTCATCAGGTTACTTAGATTACAATCATCTTTTGAATCATATTGTGAAGGAAATTGAGTGAATCAATGTATTGTATAAGTGAGAATTGAGTGAAAATCGTTGTTGTACTTGCATTCAAGACATCAATTCAAAGAGTAGAAAGTGGACGTATGCTATTTAACGCCAAACCACTATAAATTGTGTGTTTTCTCTGTTTTTTATTTCATTTCAGTAAAATCATTACTCGTTGGGTGTTAGAGCCAATTTTGGATCTAACATTTAGGTGCTTTCACTGAGAATTTTTTGAATTCTCCGCTATTTGGGATTATCATTCTACTATTTGGATCTTCAAAGTTCAAAGCAGTTAATCCTCCATTTTTGACATCTTTAAGTACCTGTTGGTTTATCACTGAAGAATTGGAAATTATGGCCAAAGGAAAAGGCAAGGAAATCTAAAGTAATCGAGAGAATGAAGTGAATGAAGATCACCAAATAATGGTTGTGACGAGGTCGCGTGGTCAAGATTCTTGAGCAGGCCGCTCCAGTCAGAAGGACCGATCCGATCCGATCCAGCGACGTTGAAGACACCCACTCTCCCCATCCGAACCAGTCCGGCCGTATCACTGTGCTCCGATCTGACCCGAATCAAAGTGAAGCTGGAACTTCTACTCGAGCTCTTACCAATGCTCCAATTCCAGCCGCTATGACTAATGATCAGCCTGACCCATCTGCACCCGTCACACAAGGAGATTTTTCACGTTTTCTTGAAATTCTACAGACTACTAAGGATGCATTGGAAGCCCATAAATGTGACAGTCTTCGCATGCAAGAGAACATGATAACCATGAGTAGGGAACTCAAGGAGCTCGAAGGTAAAAAACACCTTCCCCAATACGTCGCCTTGCTACTAATTATTCATCATCTTTAGATGAGGGACATCCTCGTGAAAGAAGGTCACTCGAGCGAGCTCAGAATCTTGATCAGTTAACTTTTGGATCTTTAGGATCCCGCGAAGACTGTGCTCGTGTGTTAGGGCCTGACAACCCGAGCTTGAAAGAGCATATGTTGTTGCCCATGCGTGGATCCCACGTTCTACCTAGGGATCCTAACATTACTAATCCAACGCAACAACTTCTTCAGCCCCTTCCTCCTGAGATCGACCGGGAGCGTAGGGAGCAATGTTGAGCAGCCGCCGCTAGAAACAGGAGGTTATCCCCTAATCAGGAACCCAGGGGTAATCAGAATATCAGACCTAGAAAACCTGTGCAGACATTAACAAATGACGATGTGTGGGCGATGGTGCATCAGATTATGTCCAAAAGCCGACGATACACCAATGAGGACAGGGGCATTGAGCGAAGTCATACCCCCGTCACAGATGACATATTGGATTTCCAGCTCCCTCGGCGATTCAACTTGCCACAAATGGATCGATATTCAGGGAAAACGGACCCGAGACATCATCTGATGAAGTACGCATGGTTTATGAATGCCGCAGCAACTCCAGATGCTATAAAATGCAAGGCCTTTCCAATTTACCCAGAAGACGTGGCATTAATGTGGGTCACCCGACTCCCTCCATGGTCAGTGTCAAACTTCACAGAATTAAGTGAGCGCTTTATGAACCAGTTTCGAATTCATGCCCATAAATCCAAAAGTGTCATAGAGTTGTCAAGGATTAAGCAGGCTGCAGGCGAATCTCTGAAATCATATTTGGACTGCTTCAACCTGGCCGTCACCGAAGTTAGTGACCCTCATGAACCCGCTATTCTGATGGCTTTAATAGAAGGAGTTGACTCGGATATAGAATTTAGGGATTATCTATCTAGGAAACCGCCCCCTACTAGGGAATTGTTCTACGAAAAAGCTAATATTCACTTAAGGCGAGAAGAAGCTCATGCAAATAGGAAGAGAAAGTCCAAAGGGGCCTCGAGGGAAGGTATCCAAAGTAATGTTGCTATGAAACAATCTGGTGACAGTTCAGGGAAGGTTGAAGTGAACGTCGGCAACCATAACAGAGGTAACAGCAACAGGAATGGAAATGACAATAGGAGGAGTAGGAACCGAGGGAACAATTCCAGCAAAAGACATCGATTCCAAACTTTCGAAAACTATTAGCCATTGAATGATACCTTGGAAAACATTTATTTGGACACATACAGCATATTGCAATACAAAAAACAACCACCCAGAGACTCCATTAAAAAAGAGATCGCAACGGGAAAGTTTTTTTTTGTTCCACGGAACCCACGGTCATTCCACCAACGAATGCCATCATTTGAGAGATATAGTTGAAAGATTGCTGCGGGAAGGGAAGTTAGACAAGTACAAGGTTACCCCAAGGGACATGGGGCAAGGGGTACAATCCCCAAACCAAAACCAGCTTGCTTCAAAACCCACAACCCAGCAGAAAGGTAAGGGGATCGTTATCAATACCATTATAGGCGGACCCCACCTAACTAGTTGTAGTTTCAAAGCGATGGATCAGTACGTCAAGGCCACCAAGCACTTTGAGGTAGGAGAATGCAGTAACCTTGAAGACATTACTCCAGTAAAACAACAAAAGACGATGTCAGACGATGTCATATTCCGTAGTTGAGATGATTCCGAAGTTCAATCCCCAACTGAAGAACCACTGGTAGTTACCACGACCATCGGCCCTGCTTTAGTTCATAAAGTGTTGGTGGACAATGGGCTCTCGGTCAATATCCTCTTCAAGAAAGCTTTTGAACAAATGAGACTCGAAGCAAAAGATCTAAATCCCTGCGAAGGATGGATAAGTGGCTTCAATGGGGCGTCGACGGCTCCGATGGGCTACGTAGAATTACTAGTGACATTAGGACAAGGAGATCGCCAGAGAGTGAGGATCCTGCCATTTGTAGTTTTGGATGTAGAGTCACCCAACAACGCTTTCCTAGGCCGACCGGCCTTTGCCAAGTTTAGGGCATGTATTGCACCTTGGTGCTTGCTGCTTAAATTCCCGACTAACACAGGAATTGGGGTGATGAGAGATGACCAAGCTACGGGATGAGCTTGTTACATGACGAAGTTGAAGATGCTAATGAAGGGGTTGAATATAGAAACTAAGGACAATTCTCCCCCCTCGAAGGAAAACTCAGCATAGCAATTAAGGGGTCCAGCCCCAAGAGAGTCGCCCTTAGATGTGCTCGAGGATATAGATCCCATAGAGGATAGAGAACCCGAGGATAGAAAGGCGACTCCCAACGACATAACAATAGATATACCTGTTGACGAGGCAGATTTAACAAAAGTACTAAAGATCGGCTCGCAACTAGATCCAGTTCGAGCGAAAGAGTTGGCTGATTTCTTAAAGGAAAATCTGGATGTGTTTGCCTGCACCCACGCTAACATGTGTGGGATTTCGCCTGCCATTATGAGCCTCTCTTTATGTATTAATCCAAAGCACCAACCGGTCAAACAGAAGAGACGGATATTAGGCCCAGAGCGGTCAGCAGCTTTGAAAGAAGAGGTAGAGAAATTAAAGGATAATGGATTCATTAAGGATTCGAAATATCCCGACTGGATATCAAATCCTGTCCTGGTCAAAAAATCTAACGGGAAGTGGCGTACATGTATCGACTTCTCTGACTTGAACAAGACTTGCCCAAAGGATAGCTTTCCTCTTCCCAGAATTGATCAGCTAGTAGACTCGACGGCTGGACACGAGCTTTTATCCTTTATGGATGCTTATTCGGGGTACAATCAAATTCCCATGTACATACATACAAGTTTCATCAATGACTTGGGGTTATATTGTTATGTGGTAATGCCATTTGGATTAAAGAATGCAGGAGCCACGTACCAGCGTTTGGTCAACCGCATGTTTTATAATCAAATCGGGAAAACACGGAGGTTTACGCGGATGACATGCTTGTGAAGTCTAAACAATCTTCCGACCATGCAAGGGACTTAGCTGAAATGTTTGATATTCTTCGGAGGTATGGAATGAAGTTAAACCCTCTAAAATGCTCATATGGGATCGCATCTGGAAAATTCCTTGGGTTTATCGTGAGTTCTCGAGGAATTAAGATAAATCCTAGTCAAATAGCAGCAATAACCACGAAAGATCAAGGATGTTCAAAGCCTAGCCGGAAAAGTTGCTGCATTAAGCAGGTTTGTCTCCAAAGCCACAGATAAGTGCGTACCTTTCTTCAATCTAATAAAATGAGGAAAACAAAATTTTGAGTGGCCCTGACTGTGTGGAGGCTTTCCAGAATTTATTAGACTTATTAGAAAAGCCTCCAATATTATCAAAACCCGTGGAACATGAGGATTTGTTCGTCTACCTAGTGGTATCATCTCATGCCGTCAGTACAGCATTGGTACGTGAAGAGGATAAAGTCCAGAGGCCTGTACACTACATGAGCAAGAAGCTAGCTACTGCAGAACGTAATTATCCGAAGATAGAAAAACTTGCTTATAGCCTCCTGATTGCTTCCCGCAAACTTCGTTATTACTTTCAGGCTCACCCGATAGTTGTATACACCGATCAAACTTTAAGACAAGTGTTGCAAAAACCGGAAGCATCGGGGCGATTACTTAAATGCAACATCAAGCTGAGTCAATTTAATTTAAATTTTCAGCCACGGAAATCGATAAGGGGGCAGGCATTGGACGACTTCATAGCCGAATTCACAATTCCCGAAGAGGAAACAGTGGGTGACATGGTGGTTACTTTGGACCAAGAGTTAGAGCTTAGCCCGTGGAAGCTATATATGGACGAAGCCAAAAATGATCGAAGGTCCGGCGTCGGAGTTGTTTTAATAACTCCTGAAGGACGATCTATTTATTATGCATTGCGATTAGAGCTTTCTGCTACTAATAACGATTCCGAGTATGAAGCCCTGATTGCCGGGCTGAAACTCGCCAAAGAACTGGGGGTGAAGACACTGGATATATGTTGCGAGTCCAAGATAGTTGTATGTCAGGTTCGGGAGGAATTTATTGCTAAAGGGCCTCTGTAACGACAACGGATTTTGCCCGGACTTAATCGATCGCAAAATTGACCAAGACGGTTCAATTCCTGCATATGTTAACTTTGGGAATACAACACATTAGAACACATAACAGCAGACTTTTATAAACATTACAATAATGTTACATCAGAGTATAGAATATCAGAGTACATCGATAAATAAAATACAGTAGAAGACTTATTACAATAAATTTAATACAATACACAGCGGAAGACTTTCTATGCTCTGGACACAGCTTTAAGCTTCGATCCAGAATCTGCTCAAGAGATAAATATCTGCAAAACAAGCTACTCGACTGCCCATGTGGAAAATATGGGCACCCGAGTTTGCTAGTGAAACAAACTACAGGTCAGTCATGAGACTGGTATGAGAAATCTAACTTAACTAATCTAATAATAAGGCTAATCACAGGACCACGCCGCTAACGCAGAACGGGTTTACTCCATTGGATTGCCAGTGCATAAAATAAAGTAAATTGTTAAAACAACGCAATGCTTTTTAGAAAAATGAAACCATTATAAGACTCAAGTCCCATCACACAATGCAACGCAAACCGGAGGATAGAGTTTTACCTTATAATGGACAAAAGATGCTTGATACGATAAAAACGGATTTGATATTATTATTAGTGTATATATATGTTTCAAAAACATTTTCAATCATAATGTATCAATCATAGACGGCATAGCTACCATATACTATGTCGCCATATTAGTTCCATAATCAAAACCGCAAGGTCGTATTGGAAGTTGGATTTTCATCATGAGATCGAGGCTAGGGATAATCCTCTCTGATTCGAGACACTCTAGCAAATGCCTTTAGATCACACCTATGGGCAACCCTTGGAGCGGTAGGGTCGGTTCCCACCTTACGGTAGTGGACTAGTAATGCCTGAACACACGTTTCCAGGTTCCTTTGAACCTCCATATGGACACTAACAACCAATAAATCCAAGGTACCTCAATCCGTCATCCGCATAAGTAAAAATGTCAGGGCTGGTAGGTCACTGACACCACTCTAGCTAGAAAGAAACGTGTGCACTCCCTACGGTCCATATCCCGTTTTTGACTCATACCGGGGTGTGAGGCTCGCGACGTCACGTTATACACAAAGTTATGCCTAAACAGGCTATGCTTTGATCATCAACCACAAGGCTCTAGTTTTCGACAAAAGCCTTGATCCATGCATCTTATCATGTCACATTGTCAATCCATACCATACCATTGATTCCTACTAATATATAACCTCTAAGTTTGTACGTCTCAGAGAAGGGTGTTAAACACCAAATAGATATATATTTAGCAGAGATCAATGAATACAGTATAAAGGAATACAATGTCAGACACACGACCCATTTTCAAGTCCGTTCTGCGTTTGAACGAAACCGGAGGCATCTTATACCTCGCATATCCGAACAATCAACAATACGTCCGGACGGCTACCCCTGACTCCCCTTCAAGGTAGTTACTCCAATCATGGGCCTCGGTAGCAACACATCCATTCGATGTGAAGATCATCGGTCTTCAATCACCGTCTTCAACTCTTCGACTTATGTCGTCGTATAATCATTTGAAATGAGATTGAACTCAGACTTTTCAAATGATTCTCGTATATATATATATATATATATTTTAAAAGCATTTCACATCGTTATTAGTATTTGATAATGATTTATCGCTTATTTTTATTAATGTAAAATAGCTATATTCATTCAACGACACATCGGGTCGATCGGCGGCCCGGGCACTGTTTTTATCTAAATTTGATTAACACTTATCTCGAATCTAACCGTTGGATTTTAATGAAATTTATATCGTTGGAAAGATCTTCCCAAAGCGGTCCTAACGATTCTAGTTTTGGGAAAATCCGATGGTCGGATCTTTCGGTATAATCGTTTGAAGTTACGACTTCAAAACGCAAACTACCGCGCGTGTTTCGTTTAAATTTAATTTATGTTTATATATAATTATATAAATATAAATCATTTGGAGATTTCAACTACTAAGATCAGTTCTTTCTATCGCATCTAAAATGACGATAAAAATGCCACCTTTATTTCTTCTTTTTATCGCATCTAAAATGTCGATAAAAATGCCACTTTTATTTCTACTCTTTTTATTTCTACTCTTTTTTTTTGTCCCTAGAACGACAATAAAAATACTTCTTTTAATTCTAATCTTTTTATTGAATAAAGTATCAATAAAAATGTCGCTTTACACTTATTCTTTTTGTTTACACTTAAAATGTAAATAAAGATATCACTTTACATTTATTCTTTTCATTTGCATCAAAAGGTAAATAAAAATAAAACCTTTTGATTCAAATCTTTTTTATTGTCTCTATTCTGACAATAAAAATATAACATTAAATTCTATCTTTGTGATTACATCTAAAACGTAAATTAGAATGTCACTTTTATTTCTATGTTTTTACTTACATCTAAAATGTAAATAAAATGTGCTTTTTCTTCCTATGTTTTTATTTATGTCTAAAATGTAAATAAAAATGTACTTTTTTTATTCATATTTTTATTCACATCTACAATGTAAATAAAAATGTACTTTTCATATTCTTATTCTTATTTGAAATGTGAATAAAAATGTTCTTTTTAATTTTATATCTTTCATTCACATCTAGAAAGTGAATAAAAATGTGCTTTACATATTTGCAACTAATTTGCAAATAAAAAGTGTAATTCTTTCCTATGTTTTGTTTGCATCTAAAAATGCAAATAAAAAGTATAATTCTTCTTCTTCTATATTTCTATTCGCATATAGAAATGCAAATAAAAGTATAATTCTTTTTCTATATCCTATTTTTACTTACACTAAATAGTAAATAAAAATGTCTCTTTTCTTATATCTTGTTTTATTTACCTATGTGTAAATAAAATACTCCTTTCTTTATCTCATGCTTTATTTACACTAAATTGTAAATAAATGTATTCTTATTCTTTTTCATGTTTATTTACCTGAATGTAAATAAATGTAATATTTTCTCTTTCATGTTTATTTGCCTAAATGTAAATAAATGTAATCTTTTCTCTTTCATGTTTATTTGCCTAAATGTAAATAAATGTAATCTTTTCTCTTTCATGTTTGTTTACACTAAATGTAAATAAATAAAAATCTTTTTCTCTTCATGTCCTATTTACATAAAAATGCAATTGAATGTATCCTTTCATTTTGCATATCCTATTTACATAGAAAATGTAAATAAAGGTGTCATCAAGTTTTGTTCTTTTTATTTACAGAGGAAAATGTAAATAAAATGTGTCCTCAAGTTTTGTTCTTTTTATTTACAAAGGAAAATGTAAAGACGTGTCCTTTTTCTAATGTTTCAAATTACAATAAAAATGTAATTTTTATTGTCTATTCTTTTCTAGTGATTCATATTAACATAAAAATATAATTTTTATGTTACATCATTCCTAACATTTCACATTAACATAAAAAGAATATTTTTATGTTAAATGAATTCTAACATTTCAACAAAAAACAAATAAAAGTGATATATTTGTTTGTTGTCAATTCTAACTCAACAAAACAAATAAAAAAAATGATATTTTATCAATTCAACATTTTATAACTAAGATGTTATTTTTATTCACCTTAACATTTTATAACTAAAATATTATTTTTATTTACTTTAACATTTTATAACTAACATGTTATTTTTCTTATCTTAACATTTTTTCAAAAATGTTATTTTTCTTTATGTTAACATTTTATAACTAACATGTTATTTTTCTTATCTTAAAATTTTCTATTTAACAAAATGAACATTTTGTTTAACATACTTTTCTCTTTAACAACATGAATATTTTGTTTTGCATATCAATAAAATATGACAATTTGGTTTTGTCAATTCTAAATTAACAAAATATGACAACTTGGTTTTATTCTTTTTACTAGACCAAAATGTAAATTTTGGTTTTCATTCTTTTTAAAATGACAATCTTATTTTAATATAGCACTATTTAACAATTTCATATTTAATTCTTATTTGACCATTTCTAACAAAAGCGTTAATTTATCCGACATGACAATAAATAAACAAACAAAGATGGCATTTTTGTTTGTGTATAAAATCTACATTAAACATGACAAACAAAGATGGTGTTTTTGTTTGTGTATAAAATCTACATTAAACATGACAAACAAAGATGGTGTTTTAATGTCAGATAAAAATGATATTTTATATATTAATAATTTCCTATGACTTCTAATATCATGTGAAGAATAATTTAGATGTTAATAATTTTCTATGAACTATAATGGCATATAAAAGTATCATTTATAGCTAACTAACAAAAATGCATATTTTTGGTCAACTCTTTTTAACTAACCAAAAAATTATAATTTTGTCTACTAATCTATTTAATCAAAGATGACAGTTTTTATTTCACCAATTCTGTTATGACAAAAAGTACATTTTTGTCTCACTCAACTGGTAAATAGAAAGTAATGATTTTTGTTTAAACTAGTCTAATACACAAAATACTAAAAAAAAAATTAGCTATCTTCTAATCAACACAATTGTCAAATTTAAAGTCAAAAAACATAACATAAGGGTTTGTCTCACTATTTCCTAATTTACATAATTGTAAATTTTTGCATTAACCAATCTAGTAAAATAACATGAAAATTTGATTTTACTATTTTCCTAATTTACACAATTGTTAATTAACACAAGATGATGATTTGGTTTTAAATCTTTCTAGTTTGTCAACACTGACAATTTTTTTCTAACAATTTTTTTTCCATAAATTTGTTCTAACAGTTTTGTTCAGCACACATATCAACAAATCTATCAATTTACGTAACAACACATAGAATATAATTTCACGTAATATAATTTCACAATACAAATCCTAGAACAGACCACATATTATGATTCAGTAATTTTCATTACATAAAATAAAATAAAAAGGCATAGGATTTCTCACATTGATTTGGCTGAATTTTCAAAGTGTTCCGTTTTAGATCTAGTCTGATCCATGTTGTAGATCTCATCGCTACGAATCCCATGCTTCTGAAATTGTCTGATTTCATCGCTATTTTGACCAAATTACATTCGTTTAAAGGTTTGTTAACTAATTAAATAATTAATTTACCAATATAATTAATAGATTAATTAGCTTCAGTACTTTACTTCTCTGTATCGTCCCCGTGAAGATGAACCCATCGTTCAAGTGTGAACATGGCTCATCGCCGTCGATCGGGACTGTTGAATTAGCAGTTCATGAGAAGCTCTTCAATTCTGTATTTGGAGATTTGAATTTTGTTATGTGGATTGGAAGAGAAAAGATGAGGGAGATCATTGTTCTTCAGCCATTGAAACAAAAGAAGGGGCGGCGGCTATCTTTTGGGAAATAGGGTTTTAGGATGTTATATAGTAGGAGGAAATAATAATAATACTTTTATTTGATTATATATATATATATTTACTCTTTACTTGTCTCTCTTCATATGCTGTATGTTACAAAGGAAATAAATTGGCTAAGGTGGCATATTTATTTCTCATTTATGTTTCCTTACATCCTCTTTTATTACATGCTACAATTACACATTTTCTTTTTCTTTTTATTATTTGAATTTCAAAAGTAGATAACAATGAAAGGGAGAGAGAGAGGATAAAATGGAAAGAATTAATGCTATTTGCTTATGAACATGTAGTCTATGTTTGGAATTTCTAAAAGTTAAATTTGAATTGTCAGGGGAAATATTTAAGAGGACAGCCAAAGATATGTACATATATATACATATATACATAAACGTATTGTCAAAATTTATTTCATTTATAACCTACACTTTATTTTCAATCAATAAATGTCATTAAAATTCCTACGTGACGTTAAAAAGAATAAAGTTTTAATGTAAAACATTTCTTGTTTCTACATGAAATTAAAAGATTAATTTTTAATGTTAACCAAATTCATGTTTTTACATCACAATGAAAAGTTAAGTTTTTTTTTCTAAATTAAATTCATGTTTTACATCACATTAAAAGTTAGACTTTTAGCACTAATCAAAATATGTTCATTTTCATTAAAAGAATAACTTTTTAATGTAAATCATTTTTATATTCTTACATTTAAATAAAGACTAACTTTTATTTTAAAACATATTTCATTTTTTTATATTGTTAAATTCTAATGCATTTTCTAACAAATTTTCCTTAAAATAAAATTTTAAATTGGTTCCAAAATTCCGGGTTGTTACAGCCTCGACTTGTTACTTATCTCAAAAAGGTAAAGGAGTTGCTTGGTAGTTTGGAGCATTACAGCATAACGCATATTCCAAGAACATAAAAATCAGAAAGCAGATCGGTTAGCAAGGCTAGCAAGTTCTGATAATCCCAAAGAAACTGGATTGGTTCCGATAGAGGTTTTGGAATCACCGAGTTTCGATCATATGGAAGTAGAACTAGCCTTGGAAGTTGATCTAGAGAGAGAATCATGGATGACATCGATCAAGAATTTTCTCAAGAATGGAACCCTCCCGTTGAAGAAGAGCAAAAGACGAGCTATAAGACGTAAGGCTGCAAGATACGTTTTACAGGATGACGTCCTTTATCGCCAGAGGTTTTCAATGCCCCTACTATGGTGTATCGCACATGACGACATCAAACGTGTACTACGAGAAGTACATGAAGGTGAGTGTGGGGACCACACCGGGGGCCAAACTCTAGCAAAGAAAGTATTACGGTATGGATATTTTTGGCCTACCGTGAATAAAGACGAAGCTGATTATTCACGACGCTGCGACAGATGTCAAAGATTTGCCAAGATTCCCAGAGCACCTCCGACTTAGCTCAAGTCAATGGTAAGCGCATGGCCGTTTGCCATGTGGGGGATTGATATTGTTGGAGTGTTACCTATTGCCAGAGGGGGAGCAATGTACACGATCGTCGCCATGGACTATTTCACGAAATGGGTGGAAGCTGAACCTTTAACAATGATCACGGCAAGAAAGGTGATCAGTTTTGTGGTCAGAAACATTATCTGTCGATTTGGGATACCGAAGACCATCGTAACCGATAATGGGACACAGTTTAACAGCGTCGAATTCAGAAACTTCTGCCAAAAGTACAAGATTGATAAACGGTACAATGTTGTAGCTCACCCGCAATCAAATGGCCAGGTCGAAGAAATAAACAAGATCATTAAATCTATTCTCAAGAAGCGGTTGGAGCAGGCCAAATCCAAGTGGGTAGATGAGTTGCCACTAGCTTTGTGGGCCTACAGGACAACCTTTAAGACGGCCACTCGCCATACTCCCTATTCACTTTCCTTTGGGTCAGAAGCAGTAATCCTGGTAGAATTGGAAGTCCCTTCTCATCGAGTCGCATACTATGACCCGATGACAAATAGAACACTCCTCCTAGAGTCTCTTGATATGGTTGAAGAAAAAAGAGACGAAGCAGACTTGCATGCCTCAAGACATCGACATTAAGTAGCATGTTATTACGACCGGAAAGTTCGCTTCAAAACCTTTGATCCAGGAGACTTAGTATTGAAACGAGTCTTCCTGCCTTCAACCCAATTGGGTCCAAAATGGGAAGGGACATACACCATCCAACGGAAGATTGATACAGGAGCATTCAAGCTAACGACCATGGACGGTGAAGAGATTCCTAGAGCTTGGAACACTCAGCACTTGCGAAGATACCTGAGCTGAATATGAAATGTCTTCCTTTTTGTTTTTATAAGATATGTAAAAAGGCACGACTTGCCTTAAAAAGTTTTGTTTATATGAACAAAGGATTATGAAGTGGATGTAGGCTACAACTTAGCTGAACCACTAAAAAAATATCGTGCGTGATTTATTTTCCTGCCTTGTTTATATCTTCAACCATTATTCTGTCATGACATTGAAACACAAAACATGAAATTAAATTTCAAAAATTGGAGATAACCTATATGCAGGAGCAAATAAAATGATCGTTTGCATGATAAGATGCAAAGAATGGGAATACGACATTCCTAACTCTAACTCTCATGAAATAAGAGAGAGTATAAAGGATGGGAAGACGACGTCCCTTGAGACGTGAAGGTACACCTCGATAAGAGACCGCCTTAGTAATAATCTAACCTAGTTATGAGACAAGAGAGTATAAAGATGCTAAAAAGAATAAGCATCAATGAAGAAAAGAATATGGCCCCATTAGAGAATCAGGGGCAGCTGAAATTTAATCAATCTTGAGTAAGTCTTAATCAGTTATCCAAGATGGATTAGAGGCATATATATGTACACATGTTCCCCTTAACATTGACTTTATTATATAACTGTGATATGGCATGCTGTTCATTTGCATTCTTACCTAAACGTTAAATTTACAAATATCAGACATTGTAGGGAATAAATCACTTTATTCACAAACATGTGAGTTTATACAAGAAGGCTAAGCAAAAGATGCGAGGGCCGCACTCGCTACAATAACAGTGAACCAATGGAATATCAAAATAAAATAAAACAAAGCGCATTATCACTTGGGCTTTGGAGTAGACTTGGATTTTGGCAGCCTTAAGAGCATTTCTAGCTTCTTTTTCAGCATCAGACATGAGATGCTTTGGCCTCTTCTTCTCTGTAGTTAAAGTACCAGAATCGGTAGATTTCTTCCCAGGAGTCGGAACACTGGAATCAGGAGAAGATTTTTTAGCAAGATCTTCTGTAATTGACCTAGTTGAAAGCTTAACAACCAACCTTGATCCAGGATCCACCACTGCAAGGGGCTTAAGTCTTTTGGGGTTAAATTCCTCAACTTTTAGCAGCATGCGCTTGTCTTGTTCGGCTTTCATTTCAGCCAAAGCCATGTCATCAGCATTTTTCGAATTCCCAGTTATAACAACATCAAGATCTTCTTCATGCCCCTCATTACCATTTTCGTCCTTCAAAGCATCTATCATTTCGTCATCATGAGAAGTGTTGGCCTTAGGCGGTTCAGCTCCCCCTCCAGATTCGACGATGGTAGCCTCATCCTGTCCCCCCTGAGCCTTTTTCACGAATTCTTCCCTAATGGTGGTTCCTTGAGGCTCATCAGTCTTCTCGGCTGGTTCAGCACCTACAGTATGAGAAGCAACAGTTATCAACTCAGGAGAAAATAAAGGATCCTCGATCGATTCCCAATGATGTGATGAAAGGTGGAGACGGCCTTGAAGAATTGGGGTGAAAAGGTGGAAATACCTTCTGATGATTTCTCAATTGGAGCGGCTACCGTCTCCGACGTTGATTCGGGTATAGGAGATAAAAGAGACGCCCTAGGAATTCCCGGATTCTCGGGATCATATCCCTCGACTCCAGTAGCTTCGGCAGTAGCAGAAGAAGAACCAACTTCAAGAATATTCTTTTGTCTGGCCAGGCGTTTCTCCTCCTCCATGGCAGCAACAATAAGGCGACGCCCCTCGGCCAGACATGCCGGTTCATCATCTCTCAGATACTTCTCCATGAATTTGTCTTCATCAACGAAGTCTACCTTAAGTTCCTCTTTTTCCCGTTCGATGATTTGACTCCATACTTGAACTAAGGTTGTCGGATAGTCTTCGATCCAAGAGATGTTTCGGCGATGGATTATGTGTGTAAAGAATTCAATCATTAGTTCGCCAATACCGTGCAATTCTTTTTAAGCCTCTGATAGCTGTTTATGAGTTTCTTCAGCAGACTTAATAGCTCTATCCACATTCCCCTCAGCTAAGGCAGCCCTAGTCTCGGCTTCCATTAACTTGGACTCCAAGTCAGCATTTCGTTTCTCCAGCTTGGCATTCTTCCTCGCTAACTCGTCCTTTTCTTGCTCAAGAGTATTGTAAGCCAGTTGCATTTTGATACATTTTGACTTAGCATCTTCCGCTTGTTTCTTCAACTCCAAACGTTCTTGACTATGAGATTCCAGCAAGTCATGATAACGCTTTTGTAATTCCTCAAATTGTTGTTTGAAGTTATTGGCATCTCGTTGAGCAATGACAAGTTGAGCCTGTGTAACTTCTAAGTCCTTCTCCAGATTTTTCAAAACATTCTCATCGAAATCTGCAGCCTTCTTCGTTGCATCGACGTCTGTAATTAAGGCCCGAATGATTCTGGAGAGATTGCGTGAATACTTGTACATCTCCGAGTATTGTTTCTCAACCGTGACAATCTTTGCCTTAGCCTCATCTGCCTACTTCGAGGAAATAGGCTCAAGTGCGGGTAAGAAAGTTAGATTCTCAAAGTAGTGATCTGGGAACTGCTTCTCCAGATATGCCAATTTAGTTTTGGAATCAGCATCCAGTGGTGGGGGTTTGCAATATGATAGTTCAATGTGTTTCCACTTAGCAGGGACGATGGCTGCATAGCTGTAACAACCCGAATTTCAATAACATGTTAAAACAAGAAATCAAGGAAGAATTAAATTTTAAAATAAGAATCAAGAGAAACGGTGTGTGCCATTGTGTTTGTCTCAGAATTCTACATGATATAAAGTCCGAGTTTTCGAAAATCGGAGTCCGGATGAAGAAGTTATGGCCTGTACAAGTTTCAGCAGTTTTTAGGCAGCACTGGACCAGGGGGTCGACCTACTCCCCCACCCCCCCCCCAGGTCGACCATAGGGTCGACCATATGGTCGACCTACCCCCCAGGTCGACCATAGTGTCGACCTCCCCCCTTACAGGTCAACCTGGTCGGCCTGTTTTGACCCAGAACCTATTTTTGAAGCCTGAGACATGTTTTGATGGTCCGGATTGATTCTAGGGTTAATCTAAGGGCCTAAACTAGTTGCTACACCTATAAATACATCCTAAGACCTAGCCTAATTCATACAAATCATTCTTACACTGCTATGCTGCTAATTCACCTCTTGAACCATGGCCGCCGCCTCCAAATTAAAGCTTAAGCATTCAAACTCAATTCAAATCAAAGATCAACGCTTCTACAACAATTCAAGAGAATAGATCAGTGACACCGCAACAATTCGACGACTAATTTCTAGACTTGACTTCTAAATTTCTTAGACCACGATCTGTAAGTTCCAGTTACTTTTAGATAAAAACTATAAATCTAATATGAGAATGTTATAAATTGGAATTGATTTATGTATGATTCATATATATTCTTGTTTTCTTCTTGGATCTTGACTATTGGGAATATTGCCTACAACGTTGAAACTATTGTTAATGGCCTAAGAATATGACTATGCCTAGGACTGTGGACATAATATTTTGCCTATGCCTATGGCTATGACGGTGAACATAAGATTATGCCTATGACTATGACGACGAACATAAGACCGCCTATGACTATGAACAATAAGACTATGCCTATGACTATGACAAGGACAATTATGACTAATTACCTAAGATTCATGACCATGAGGTTATTGCCTAGGATTATAACTTTGAAATTGGATCTAAGCTTGACTTTCTTTATTTATCCTTGGATCCTGATTTTGGGGATTTTTCTATTTAAGTTGATCTATCCATGTTCTTGAAACTAGATTATTATTCAAACCTTTTCATGTTCATAATATTATCAGATCTATATGCCTACGATGTTTTAGTCAATTTAGTTATGTCATACCTTGGAATTAAATTAATAATAGAACGATGTCTATTATGTTATAGGTGAAATTGAATTATATCGATCTATGTCTGTAGTTCTATTTTATTATCATGTTGAATTGAGAAATTAATGAATAAGTCTATTCATATGTATATGAACTTGGAATATAACCTGTTATGACAAGTTGTGTAGTTTATCATGTTATGCAAGTTTTAGGTCGTAAAATCATATCACATATGTGACCAAATGTTAGATTTACATGTATATGTGTTAAGCCTACGTCATATTTCAAGTTCACACTTATTCATATGTTCGTGATTGATTTTCAAGTTCACATATATGTAAGTTGATTTAGTCTATGTTGCAAATTCACATATATGTATGTTGAATTAGTCCACGTTGCAAGTTCGCGCCTATGATATTCGTGTTGATTACTTTGCAAGTACACACCTATGGTGTTCATATTGACTATGCCGAGAATGCCAAGTTTACACCTATGACATGTTTATGTTAATGGATTTCTTTATGCAAATTTTGTGTACATTAAATTAGGCTAAGTTTTTAGCCTAATATTATATGTCAAAAATCATGCGGACGGAAAATTAGGCTAAGATTGTTAGCCTAATATTTAGACGGGGTAACGTTGGGAAAAATTGGTAATCGTAGGAAACTTGATATGAAACTTGCCTTGAAAACTTGACATGAACTTGACACGAATCTTGAGCATGGACATGACAATAGAATGAACTTGAAAATGGCCAACTCGAGGTTGGGTTGAGTTTGCAGTGTAAATCTGCCCGGAACCGCCTGGCAAATCCAGTGACTGCAAACAATAGGATCCAATGTGAGTAGTTGGTCATATCGCACTTGAAAACCCGAGGTCAGACTGAGTTGTGGTGTAATTCTGCCCGGAACCGCCCGGCATATCCAGTGACCGCAATAACAGGTCTGATGTGAGAGGTTGGGGTGCATTAATGAATTAATGCCACATGATAGGGTTAAGTCGTGAACATGAAAGACAACACTTAACCAATTGGAGACATGATTGGTAGGGTTAGGTCACGAACTTGAACGACAACACCTAACCAACTTGACACGTTAATTGTAGGGCTAAGTCACGAACTTAAATGAAAACACTTAGCCAATTTGACATGCTAGACTGATAAGGGTTAAGTCTTGAATTTAAATGACAACACTTAACCTGCTGGACGGAAACCCTAGTTACGCGGTCAATTTCAGCAGTAACCCACTAGATGTATCATGGTACCCTGGAACTAGGCAGGGTGGGGCACGATTACTGGGCTGATTGTAAGCGACCAGAACGATGGCTGTGTTGGTGCGCTAGTGTAGGTTCAGGCGGGCTATGGTCGTGCACGTGGTCCGGAGTTGAAAAAGCAGGCATTAGGCATCAGTAGGTTTATCTGTGCATTCTTGATTCGTGTCGGTCGTTGGCACCATAGGGCTTGATACACCCTATGGTGGACCTAGCACAGGTGACTACATTCGTGATAGGGCCGTATGACACAGACACATGACGAGCTAGAACTTGTAGGGAGCCGATCGACTAGTGGATCGTTTCGTTGGACCTAGAAATGGGTCATTTCATGATATTGGGCCAAGGGATTATTTCATGATTTATATAAGACATGGGTTTGGGATTCTAGTACAGTTGATGCAGCGAACCTTGAATATGTGATGCTATACTTGATTTATACTTGATTTATCATGTTATCTTAGTCTATCTTGCCCATCTTGACAGCATCCTTATGTTTACTTTCAGTTTATACATGTCATGTTACCTTTATCTATTTTTATGCTGAAAGTCACTTGGACTTACCAGTCTTTATGACTGACCCATTTTCTTTCTCCTCTTTTTCTACCGTTCCCCCCCCCCCCCCCCAGGTTCTCAGGGAGGAAACTCTAGCACTTAGCTTGGATTTCGCTTGCTTTTGATTCAGCTCATGTACGGTTTGATCTTGAGCTATACTATGGCTGCATTTCTGCTACCTTTGGGGAATTAAGATCCTTTTGTTGTTTCAAGTTTATGCTTCTTTATTTATGCAAGACAGAATTTATTGTAATGGAAAATAATGACCTTGGCTATTTAATGTAAAAGGTTTTGACTCTTTTTGAAAGTAATGAAATTTATCTTTTGATTCTTCCGTTGTTTTATCTATGTTCTGTCTTGTAATATTTCTGTGTTTGTTTACCTCGATAACGCTCCTCCAAAACTAGTGCATTCCCTTTGTGAGTGACCCTAGCGGAGGTGGGGTGTTACAATAGCCTTTTCCAGATCGCTTCTCAGAAGCTTTGTGCTTGTCTCGTGAATCAGTGTGTTTCGGTGGACTTTTTTCTCTATTATATTTGTCTTGGGGAGAAGTTCGGTATTTGGATTGCGATGTATCTTCCCCACGACGAATCTAGTTGCTCTTATACTTGTGTAGATCCGATCGGATAGGAGAACGAGAGCGTGAGGTGTGTGGTCGATGAGAATCATGAGGCATTATGTCATCTCTGCCCCGGCTCTCACGGCGATCATGCTCGGTGTCGAAAGAAGGTCTAGATACGCTACAACGAATTTTCCTAATATCATAGTAAGGGCGAGACATTGTACCTGCACAACAATATAAGTGGAGTTCAGAATCAATGCTCACATAAGATATGAGTGCTTTGACGTGCGGTGCTAATGTGTTATATGTATCCTAAGTGGTGTTCGCCCCAACAAACCCGAGTCTGAAGCCAGACTAGCATGATCGGGCTCTTTGGCCTTCACGGGAGTAGTCTCCTCTAAGGAAGTGAAGGTTAAAGGATTCGTGCCAAAGTCCTCTGAAGTATAGATAGTTTCGGACAGGGGAAGATTTCCTAAACCCTTAAATGTGGAATCATCGGTAGTAGGAGCATCTCCTTGAAAAGCGTCTATTGGCAGCTCTTTAGGGCATGTTGACTTCTCAGGAGAAATAGCGTCATCAGGGATGGTATACCCTTCTCTGTGCTTTTCAGCTATGTTGGCTAACTCATCATTCTGGGTTGAGGATGGAGAAGGTGGAGTCCGAAGAGGTATTGTTGGACCTTTCGAGCCCTCGCCCGTCTCAGGAATAATGTCGACCGGGGGTATGTACACATATGGACCCGTCCCATGACCTATACTACGGGTAATCGATAGTAACCCGTGATGATGGAGATACTCATCCTTAAGAACTTCGTTGATGGTTAGGAACTTTTGATCGCCATTGAGAAGCCGATGCAAGCAATCAAAGTATAATTGATCCGATATTTGCTTTGGGTTATCAACTGCGAATGGTAAAGAAAGAAAAGTTAATGTGTTGGCATGAGCATTTACAATTGAAATCTAGAAAGTCAGTGCTTTACTTGATTTTGTCCATCTCTTGATGCACCCCGGCTGCTGTCTGATATAAAACCATTCAAGTTTAGAATCGCCAGCCTTGCTGCTAGATGGAAAAGTAATAATTTTCCTTTTTGGGACTGATTCAAAATATGAGAAGGAGGGAGTCTCTTGAGTCCGATGCTTGAAATTATAAAAAAAGTGGACGTCATCGAAGGTAGGCTCTATACCTAAAACTTCTTTGTATGCTATATACAAGGTGTATAAATAAGCATAAGAGTTGGGATGTAATTGCATGGGGGCAATCCGCATCTGTCTCAGAAAATT
This sequence comes from Allium sativum, assembly GCA_030737875.1. NCBI lineage: Eukaryota > Viridiplantae > Streptophyta > Magnoliopsida > Asparagales > Amaryllidaceae > Allium > Allium sativum. The sequence continues at coordinate 22,771 of JASFAX010006875.1, forward strand.
GACGACAAAAGGCGGAAACGGTGGAATAGCCCCAACCAGACACATCAATCGGGTAATTTCCATAAATCCTTCTGGTGGATTGTGGGGGCGATATGTTTTCAATGGCACTAGGGTATCTCTTTTTAATATTCCATGCTTTAGACATATTCGGACGAGTCTATCATCATCGATCGTCGACTCAACAGAATCTTTGGGTAACTCTAATATAGTGGCAGTTTCAAAATCATCGGGAGCATGATCATCTCCTATCCCTCCTTCCTCTTCATCACCAAGAGAAACTTCACTATCAGAAGATATTTTACTATTGTGTGCTTCCACTTCATAATCTAAGCCCTCATCATCCCATTTAGGGTCTGAGGGAGAGGATATGTCATCAAGAATGAGTTTCTCGGAAGTTTCTACAACTTCTCTCTTTTCTACTAACTTAGATGAACGTCTCTCTGCCATGATAGCTAAACTACTGAAGAAGCAATAACATAAGTTAGAGTAAAATAGCCCGTATCCCCCCGTGCACGTGTGTGAACTAAAGTGTGTGCTATGTGTGCAAAGGATGCAAAGTTAACACATAAGAGATGGCGAAACAGTAATGTTAAGAATAGTCTTAAATATTTGCTTATGTTCATAAGGCATTATCCGAACTGTTCATTAACTTATAAGTCAGGGCAAGCATTGATTGAGCAAGTTGAACATTTCTTATGTATTGAATTGGATGGTTTCAGTTTGGTTCAAATGTATATACTTTTTGGGGTTCGTATCAGGCACCCACAAAGGAAATGGTTCAGGCCGGGGGCAGGATCATGTGTGGTCCAAAGCAGAAGTTAATGTATCTCAAGCATATTGGTTCGGTCTGGAGGTAGGTACTCTTCGTGATCCGGATCGGTCCGAGTGCCCATATACTTCCATGACCATGTCTATCACTCCGACCCGAACTGGTTGGACACACCTCGTTTTTATCTTTTTTATTTTTCACTCCGACCTAATCCGGTCTGTTGAAACCCCCTCTCCTCTTTACTCTTATACCTCTTCACCAGAACCGATCCCAGAATTTTCCATCTTCTTCATCTTCTTTCTTCCTTAACTAACACCGAACCCAATCTCATGCCCAAAACTGAATCAAAGCCAAGCACTTACGTGCTGATGCGTTCAACCTTAACTCCTAAATCCCTTCTGTTATTACCTCGAGATGGCGATAAGGCTATTAACAACGATGGCAAGGGGGAGGGGAGAGGGTCATGGCATTAAGGCCAGTTAAGAACCATACTCAAATCGTTCAAATTACCCACGAACTTGAATCGAAATCGATTAAAAGGGAATTAAATGGAGTTTTGCAACCTACCTATATGATTATTTCGAGAATTGAAGAGAATTTTGATTTTCCAGAAATTAGTTTTTTTTTTCTCTTTTGCAAAAATTAGAAGACGGTTACAGTGAAGGAAAGAAGGAGGAAGGGGATGGAAAGTGAATATATATAGAGCTGGAACGGCTCTTAATATTCCTAACACGTCATTCCTATCGGACCGGAGTGCTGGCCCATACGAGAATTTAGCCATTCGTTCAATGATAATGAAGTGTGAGAAAACCCGTTCGGTCGAAGACCGAACCCAAATGGAATCACGCACACTGACTTGGCATACGAAATGAATATAAAGGAAAATAAAAATAAACGAAGATCTTACCTGGAGGAATTGCTGGACGAGATTCAAAGTTCACAAAACTGTTTGGAATGAAGAAGGGAATCCGTGAACTTTTTGGTGTATTTATAGGCAACAAGAGACATGACTTCACGACACAACACGTCCCAACGAACGAATGGAAAGGACTATTCAATAGTTCAAATTCAGAGACTAGTGAGAAAATAATGTCAAAGCATGCTCCATCTTCAATAAAAGCGTCCTTTGAGGGGGAAAAATGTTAGCCTACTTTGTGAACTAGGATACACAAAGATTAAAAGATAAAAAGAATGAAGAATGTTTTTTATTCAAGTCGGGTCGGATCAAATTTCCTTTGTAGAGACAACACAACGCAGAGCAGAGAAGGAAGGAGCGCAAGCCAAATCAGATCGGTTCGGGTAACCCCGATCCGCTCCCCTAATTTGTAATACTTCCAATCTGAACCCAGAGAATTGAAGTAGCAGCGGTTACAGCCCGTGTTTCCGCAAGACCCGGAGCAGTTATACCCACGTTCTCCCCACGTTTTCCACTAATCTGAAGTGCTATTGCCACCATATTCCATCCGAACCTGACAATAATGGGATGGAGGCCATGTGTACCCGATCCGGAGCCACTTCAGAGGCATTTTCCACCTATAAATACACCTCCAAGCTCATTTCAAAGGATCTTTTGGCAATTTCAGAACTCAAACTCCTTTGCTATCCAAATTTCATCAGCTTACTTAGATTACAATCATCTTTTGAATCATATTGTGAAGGAAATTGAGTGAATCAATGTATTGTATGAGTGAGAATTGAGTGAAAATCGTTGTTGTACTTGCATTCAAGACATCAATTCAAAGAGTAGAAAGTGGAAGTAAGCTACTTAACGCCGAACCACTATAAATTGTGTGTTTTCTCCGTTTTTTGATTTCATTTCAGTAAAATCATTACTCGTTTGGGTGTTAGATCCAAGTTTGGATCTAACAGGAATAAATTCTCTGCCGCCAAACAGATATATATTTAATAGAAATCAATCAGCATAGAATAAAATCCAATGTCAGACACACAATCCATTTATAAGTCCGTTCTGGGTCTGAACGAAACCGGAGGCACCTTATTCCTCCCCCATATGTCCAATATAGGGGAGAGGTCCTCACATATCCATCGATCTCCAAGTACGTCTGGTGATCACCACTTACTACCTCGTCTTGGGTGTACATCCCAATCAAGACGTCAATAATCATCCAAATGTTGTGAAGACCTCCGGTCTTTAACCACCGTCTTCATCGTTGACTTATCGTCGAATCAGTTATTCGGAATGGGTATAAACCCGGTCTTTCCGAATAATTCGCGTATATATTAAACAAGTGTTATAAACACACAACATACGCCTCATTCCAATTCTGAATATTCTTTTATTTGAATATTCATATACTTTGGGAAAGGTTCCCATTAATTTTATCAAAGATAATTTTTTTAAATTTATTCTTTAATCTTCCTTCGGATTTCATTTCAATCTAATTAAAGATTCATTAAAACCCCACTTGGTTTTAATCTTCCCAAAAATCAATATTAACGATTGTTTAACTTGGGAAATCATATCCTGTCTTTAACTAGGTTAAAGAACCAATGTCATTTAAAACATGGTTCACGAGAAACCTAGAATCACATTCCATTCCATCAGCCTCTAACCGTAAATTAGCAAGTGAACAATTCACTAAGTATTAAACCTGAAGGCCGAAACCAACATCAGATCAATACCTAGGAAACCATTCAGCTTAACTAATCTCAAGTTAGTTTCTAATTCTCTTAACTCCATTGTTAATCGGGTTAAAGAACCAGTGTTATTTAAAACACCGTTCATGATAAACCCAAAATCCAATTTCAATTCAATTCCAATTAAATATATTAAATTGGAAAACTTTACTTTGGAAAATTCCCGTTAAATCTTAATAAAAAGATTTATATATTCCACATCTCATTTCACTGTAAATCGGGTTATAGAATGAATGTCGTTAAAAACATAGTTCACAATAAACCCAATTCACTTTCTATTTTCAGTTCCAATTAAATGTTAATTAATTGGTAATTCTTCTTCAAATCTTAACTAAAAGATTTTTTCTTTTCACTTTGGGTTTAAGAACAATGCCATTTAAAACACAGTTCACGACAAACCCAAAATCCCATGAGTCTTTAACCGTAAATTAGTAAGAGAACAATTCCCTAAGTATTAACCTCGAAGGCCGAAACCAACATCAGATCAATACCCAAGAAACCATTCAACTTAACTAATCTCCAGTCAGATTCTAATTTTCTTAACTTCATTGGGTTTAAGAATAGTATTACTAAAGATAACATTCACGACAAACCCAAAATCCAATTTGATATTAAATACATGGCTCTGAATAGAAAACATATCAACTTATATTCAATATCAAATTCCGAAACCAACAAATATCGTATTGGAATAACGACATATATATCTTCCAAAATCCTCCACAATATCCGTATAATCACGAAATCCAATATCGAAATATTCTGAAGATAATTTCGATTCAGATCCATTCCAATTCATATATTGGAAATTCTGGTTATTTTTAAAACCATTTCAAACCCGATTTATTTAGTTCTAAAAATATATAAATTATTCTTCTAGTTCATAACTAGTTCATTTTGATGACAATATATTTTTATCTTTTCAAATATGGAATTTTTCACCCCCATTCTTTCCAAATCATTCATTATGATTTTACACAAATTATTGATATTTTTAACAATTTTATCAAGGCCCGTATAGTCGATTTCCATAAACGGCCATCGAACTGCCTTTACAACGACCTTTTCAAATTTTGATTGGGATGTAATTCCCAATCCAACTATTAGATTTCAAATCTCTCATGTTCGTTAGAAAGCTCTTTTCGATACGAACCCAATGGTTCCGGTTTTAGGAGGATCCGACGGTTGGATCTCCCGTAATGTCCATTTGAAGTCAATGGTCGAAATTCACGAACTACCGCAGCGCGGCACGTTCTATTCAGGCCATTATATTTAAATAATATATATATTATATATATTTCGTTGATTTCCTTTCTAAAACGTATTTTATAAATTGTTTTAAATTCGTTTTCAAAACGATTTCAACTTCATATTCAATTTCAAATCAGAATTGAGTATTCCATATCATCGATATATAAATGATAGTATTTCAAAACATTGTATTTCGAAATCATTTCCTTTTCGGTATTCATTATAAAAATGAATAAAATCGATATAAATATCGTCCACGTCAAAATGGCGTCAATCTAATCAACTCGACTTTGTATATTTAAATATTTTCGTGTCCATCCCAAATCGGACATCAAAATCAAATTTTGATCTTTTACTGAATATTATTTTAAAATATTCATCATTTTAAAATATCCGTTATTTTAAAATATCCGTTATTTTAAAGTATTCATTCTTTCTAAACTGGAATCAGACACAGTCAATTACTATATAATTTGATTTACATGGATTTTATACACACATGTACACAACAACAATCAAACACAGTCAACCATCATCCAATGTGCATTCTACACTGCATAAGCATTAAATATAAATATTCAATGCTTATAACAGTTTGTCAACCAATTGATTGACATACAGCTAATCATTGGGGCTAGTGTATGTCCAATATCATCCCAATACCCGTGTGGGGTTTCAATCAACAAATAATGAATTTTATTTGTGCAGTTGGGCGATGTGTAAAATTTATCATCCCAATCAATATCAGTCAAATGTGTGTATACATAAATAAATCATCCGATTTGTTTATAAATATTTATTTTATTTATATACACATTAAAAATTACATTTTCAACTAAAAATATTTTGTTTCATTCCACATCACGCAATCAATTTTCACAACACTATCAATCAAACAAACAAGTCGTCCATGGTCTGTGGACAACGGGTGTCGGGTGTTGCTAAGCACCGTCTGCATCCTAGTATATATTTTAATGAGAAAATAAAATTAAAGTGAGAAGTTCTCACCTTGGGTTCCACTCCGTCATTCTTTCCTTTTGAACGGTATGGATTCCATTTTGATTTCCGTCGATACCATCGCTATCTTTTCCTACTATTCATAGTAAAAATCTCATTTTTAATATGATGTTTATTTTAAAAATCACATTTTTTTTATAATGGTACTTCATATATAAAAATCACATATTTTTACAATGCTTCTTTCAATATAAAAATTATATTTTTATATCTCTACTACATATGTAAAAATCGCATTTTTATTTTCTCTATAATATAAAAATCATATTTTTACTTTCTCTATAATATAAAAATCATATTTTTATTCTCTATATACAATAAAAATCATATTTTTCCTATAAGGAAAAATCTAATCTTTTCTTACATCAAAAATCAAATCGTTTTATTCGCTTTCTAGATTTTAAAAATCATCCCTTTATATAAATAAAATCTATGTTTTTATCTCCTTAATACATGTATAAAAATCGAACCTTTCTATGTTTAAAAAAAATCTCCTCCATTATCCTATGAAAAAAAGAAATCTGATTTTTATATATATAAAAGAAAGAAAACTGATCTTAATTTGTTTAACTAAATACATATGAGAAAATAAAACAGATTAAAAACTTACTTTTTCTTATCGAAGAGGAGGAGTGGTGTAGCGGCCGGGAGGGGGGGGGGGGTGCTCGCGGTCGGGGTGTGTCGGAGTAGGGCGTCAGTCCCTCATGTGGCCGGAGTTAGGTTTTTTTAAGGAGGTTTGGGTGTGGGGTTTTTAAGGTGGAGAGAGAGGGGAGGCAGGCAGATCGGAGGAGGGGGAGAAGGTGAGGGAGGGGGTGGCGCGATCGCCCACGCCAGGCGGTGCAGCGCTAGGAGCGGCGGCGGCTTCCTCCTCCGTCGCGCCCACTTTTCCCTTTTTTATTTTATTCCGATCTGAATATGAGAGAGAAAAGGGAGAGGGAATTATATAATTATATA
>JASFAX010006876.1:0-29411 GCA_030737875.1 Allium sativum
TGACCCCAATAGTCGTCTCCCAAAGTTACACGACCATACGACTTCATATGTGAAAGAAATAAATATTCTACGATCCTATGATGCGTAGAATGCGGGTCGTTACACTCTCCCCCCCTTAAGAAATTTCGCCCCCGAAATTCCTTAACCCAAAACATACAAAGGATCCCGCATGCCTAACAACCACATGTAATAATCAAATATGCAAAACAAGCAAACAAGCCTATCCTAGCATGCGGAAAAACTAAATCGAAGTCAAAATCTTACCAGACAAAGAGTTCTGGATACTTCTTCCTTATGTCCTCCTCTGTTTCCCAAGTACAATCACTCTCGTCCTCGCTCCACTGTACCTTGACTAGCTTCACCGCCTTCCTTCGAAGTTGTTTCATGTCGTACTCGACAATACGGGCCGGCTTGCGGTTCCCAACCGCCTCGGGTTCTACTTCGAAGTCCTCTAACTGATCAGGTGGAATAGTCATATCTGAGTCGTGAACGAACTTCCTTAGTTGGGAAACATGAAATACGTTATGAACTCCCGCCATCTTCTCTGGTAAGTCAATCCTATATGCCAAATTCCCGACTAGTTCAAGAACAGGGAATGGGCCAACAAATCTTGGTGCTAACTTGCCTCTCCTGCCAAATCGTATTACGCTCTTCAACGGGGAAATCTTGACAAACACCAAGTCACCAATTGAGAACTTTAAGTCTCTTCGCCTCTTATCAGCATAACTCTTTTGCCTATCTTGGGCTGCCTTCATTCGTTGCTGAATGATCTTGATCTTATCTGAAGTTTCCCTCACCACATCTGGTCCAAGCATAAACTTCTCGCCAGTCTCTATCCAACATGATGGTGAGTTACACGGCCTTCCGTACAAAGCTTCAAACGGAGCCATACCGATACTGGATTGGTAGCTATTATTATATGCAAACTCTACTAGATGCAAATGGTCATCCCATGATCCTCCAAAATCCAATATACATGCTCTCAAGAGATCTTCCAAAATACGGTTCACCCTCTCCGTCTGACCGTCGGTCTGAGGATGATATGCGGTACTGAGATGTAACTCTGACCCTAGTGCCTCTTGCAAGCTCTTCCAAAACCCACTAGTGAACAACGGGTCTCGGTCGCTCACAATGCTTTTAGGTACTCCATGAAATCTCACTACCCACTTCAAATACAATTCCGCTAACTTAGCTGCCGTTCTAGTTGATTTGACTGGTATAAACCTTGCACTTTTAGTTAGTCGATCCACAATTACCCAAATGCTATCATATCCCGATCTAGTCCTTGGTAATCCATCGATGAAATCCATCGAGACTTGCTCCCATTTCCATTCGGGAATTTCTAATGGTTGCAACAACCCACTAGGCTTCTTTTGCTCGGCTTTAACTAGCTGGCAATTCATGCACTTGGATATAAACTTCCCAACGTCTCTTTTCATCCCTTCCCAGTAGTAGGTCTGCTTCATATCTCGATACATCTTATTACCACCGGGGTGTATAGTCAGCTTTGAGTGATGACATTCTCTAAGCACTTCATCTCTCAATCCATTGACATTGGGTACAACAAGCTTTCCATTCTTTCTAAGCCATCTATCTCGATCAAGCCCATACTTGTTCACCTCCTCATCGATACCCATCTCTAACTTGGAGATGATTTCCAATAGGTTAGGATCGTCCCTCTGACTAGAGCCGATCCGCCCAATCAAAGTGGGTCTGATCGTCAAACTTGCTAACATTTCTGGATCCAATTCGCACTTTGGTCTGAAATCAAACCCCGCGATAAACTCCAGTTGCTTCCATTCAAGGAACATAGCCCCTAAGCTGGCATGTCTTCTACTCAATGCATCAGCCACCGCATTGCCCTTTCCTGGTGTGTATGCGATGTCAAAATCATAGGAAGCTAAGAACTCTAACCATCTCTGCTGACGGAGATTTAAATCCTTCTGGGAGAATAGATACTTTAACGACTTATGATCTGTAAACAGCTCAAATCTTTCTCCCAAGAGATAGTGTCTCCACATCTTTAACGCGAACACGATTGCTGCCAATTCTAAATCATGGGTAGGGTATCTTCTCTCGTGCGGTTTCAATTGCCGACTTGCATAAGCTACAACCCTACCGCCTTGCATCAATACAGCACCCAGTCCGGTACCACAGGCATCCGTGTATACCGTCATCTCTTCATCCCCCTTAGGAATGACTAACACTGGTGCACTTGTCAACTTGTCCTTTAGGCTTTTAAATGCATTCTCGCACCTTTCATCCCAAATAAAAGCTTGATTCTTCTTGGTCAACTGGGTCAATGGTGCTGCTATCTTGGAGAAACTTTGGATAAACTTACGATAATATCCTGCTAACCCCAAGAAACTTCTTACATCTGTTGCATTCTTGGGCGTAGGCCAATCTTGTACCGTAGCCACCTTTGCTGGGTCCACGGCAATACCACTCTCTGATACAACATGGCCCAAGAACCTCACTTCCCTCTTCCAGAAGTGACACTTAGAAAACTTTGCTTTCAATTGGTGTTTTCTCAACACCTCCATCGCTACTCTTAAATGTTCCTTGTGTTCTTCCTCTGTCCTCGAATAGACCAAAATATCATCAACGAACACAAGGACAGACTTATTCAGCTGATCTCTGAATACCCTATTCATAAGGTCCACAAAATATGCCGGGGCATTAGTCAGCCCAAATGGCATAACCAACCATTCATAAAACCCAGACGGCGTCCGAAATGCCGTTTTAGCTATACTCTCAGCTTCCACTCTAAGCTGATGAAAACCTGTCGCGAGGTCCAACTGAGAAAATACTCTCGCGCCACTCAACTGATCAAACAAATCATCTATCCGCGGTAGAGGATACTTGTTCTTCCTCGTCACTTTATTCAACTCGCGGTAGTCTACACACAAACGAAGGGAACCATCCGCCTTGGTAGCAAACACAACTGGTGCTCCCCATTCAGAAACACTCCTTCTGATAAATCCCTTCTTCAAAAGATCGCTGACTTGCACCTCGAGCTCTCGCTGCTCCCTTGGTGCCATACGACGAAGTGGCATCACTATAGGCCTGGCATCTTTTACCAAATCAATACGAAATTCAATCTCTCGGTGTGGTGGAAGTCCGGTCACTTCTTCGAAAACATCCGGATACTGGCCAACCACGGGCAAACCTGACAACTCACTATGCGGAATGTCGAGGGAGTTTAGAAAACTAGCCAATACCCCCTTACTGGGTAGACCACCGAACACTATCCTCCGCCCATCATCCGCTCTAGCTGTCACCAACAAGCCCTCACAGTCTACCACCACCCCGTATCTTTGGAGCCAATCTACTCCCAAAATAATGCCAAACCCAATAAAGCCCAAAACAAAGCAATCACACACAAACATGCATCCATGACTCGATAAGACCACATTACGACAAATCATGCTAAGACTAGTCGAACCACCAATCGGGTTCGTCACTACTAAAGGTCTATCGACAATCTCGGGCTCCAATCCCAACCTATCTACCAGGTCACTAGATATGAAAGAACTGGAAGCTCCGGTATCAAACAAAACTCTAACAGGAACATCATAAACAGAAAGCATACCTTGAATGACGACACTCTTACCCTTCTCCGCCGCAGTTGGGGCATTCGACGAAGAAGGAATAGCATTAAGGGCATATGCTTTCACCATTTGCTTTTCTTTAGGAGGTTGTGGACACTTGTCCTTGTGATGTCCCATTTGGCCACAGTTGAAGCACTTCCTATCCGCTGGCTTGGCCCGACAATTACTAGCATAATGGCCCTTCTTACCACAGCTGAAGCACTCCACATCTTGCTTATTCTTTTTCTTTTGGCCATCCTTAGCCTGGTTCTGCTTTCTCTTATTCTGAGAACCACCTTTGCCTCCACCACTAGCTTGTGGCTTTGGCTCTTCTGCGGATGCAACTTCAGTCTTCGGCTTAGGGTAGAGACTTTCTGATCTTAATGCTTTCCCCACAATCGATTCAAACGTCTCATCGATGTGGTTAATAAGTTTTTCCCCCAAGTATTGATCCAAACCAGTTATGAATTTCTCATTCTTTTTCTCGGCAGTATCAATAAGAGATAACCCATATTTTGACAAAGTGTCAAATTCAGCAATATACTCCGAGACAGCTCTGCCATTCTGCTTGAGCTCCAAGAATTTCTTAAACAACATTGACTTCTGAGCAGCTGGAATGAACTTCTCACTAAAGCGAGCCTTAAACTGCTCCCAAGTAATCTGATCTTCGGGAGTAGCTGCCTTTATAGCATTCCACCAGTTCATTGCCCGCCCTTGCAGCTGACGGGACGCTAGCTTTCTCTTCATCGCATCCTCGATACCCAAATCCTCGAAGATACGTTCGCAACTATCCAACCAATCTTGAACATCCGTAGCCGACTCCGTTCCGTGGAACGGCTTCCCACCAAGGCTAGTATAATCCTTATTCAGCTTGGCGAAGTCGACTCTTGGCGCCTGCACTATTGGACCACCACCATTTCCACCATTGGGAGCTGCCCTCTGTACATCTCTAAGCATCTCTCTCATGAGGTCTGTAAACATCGTCCTCATGTCAGCAGCAATCCCATTATTAGCTCCCCTACCAGCACCTCTAGTATCTCGGCTCATCGTCAATCTGAAAAAGGAAATGATTAACGATTCCATAGTGGTGCTAGTGCAGTACGACTTCATCCTTATACTACTAATAGTATATATATATATAACTTTTAAAAACCAAAGTAATCACAAATACGCTCTCTCGTATACGTATATTATCTCTCCCTGATAACTTCCCTAGGTTAACTACGCAACCTAGAGCTCTGATACCAAGTGTAACGGCCCGTCTCGCACCAGCCTGCATTTCCTCCAAGAGTGCGCTGTACACGTGCCCGACTAGCACAAGACGGTCGTCAGAAGAAAGGAAAGAAGGGAATGAACTAATCAAAGAACCTGTAGAATGTCTCACAGCGCATGGGATAAAATATAATAATAACATACTTGACATAAACAGGCGAGACAGTGCATAAGCTGATAACTAATAATCAATGTCAACATCAAAGCAGCGGAAATCCAAATACAGCTTATTACAACTTTCCAAATTACTGTCTCTAAACAAAAGAAAGCTGAAATAGAAGATACACCAACAATGCCCAAGCAGTGATCTTCAACAACACAGGGAGAATATTATGTATATAGTACGTGGAAGCCTCCTGCTCGTCTCCGGATCATCTACCCGTGCATCACCAGCTAACCTGTCTCTAGTCTGCTCGTGTGAGCACCCAGAGTAATAAGAAGAGACATAAAACTCTGGGTCAGACATAAAGCCTGGTATGAGCGATAAACATCTAAACAGAATAATAACAGGTATACTAAGCCATACCTGAACCTGGACCTGCAACCAAAGAGTTAGTACCACATACCGTACAATACTCCAGGGTGCCATAATAAATAGTGTAAGAATACGGGGGTGGGGTGTGCATGTCACAATGATAGCAAACAAATCATCCATAGCAACCATCCTCACATCTCTCACTCAGTGCATAAAGCGTACGACATCTACCACTTTGGAACACTAGACAAACTGAGGTAACGACGAATCCCGACTTGTAGGAACCCTGCTGTGACCAAGCCAAACACTTGGAGTCATGACCAAACATTTCAATGACCCACTTCATTGGTCGTAGCCCTTGGTTCTACCAATGCCATAATGGCCCTGAATCCGCCTTCGTACCTCCTACCATAGTGGTCCCAAAGCTATAGACGTCAATAACTCCTTGGCACGCGTCCCGCAGCAAAGCCCAACCATGAAGTGAACTCGTTGATTCCCATCTGAATCTTAAGCTCTAACTTCTCATTTGGACTTCCTTTGCATCTCGGGTTTGGTCGAATTGGAGTGGGTCTTCAGAAGAGTCATCGCGTAGTAGTAATAGCCCACGTATGGTTCGGTTCGGTGCTCCTCATCTAGCTTGGTTCGGTTCGGTATAACCTTCCTGATCGGTTCGGATTGGTGGTCCTCGTCTAGCTTGGTTCGGGTCGGTAGTCCACTTCGGGTCGGGTCGGTGTCTTCCTCCGGGTCGGGTCGGGGTCCTCCTCCAGGTCGGGTCTGGTATCCTTCCCTCCAGCGCTCCAATTCCTGGCTTATTTCTTCTTTGCTTCCGATCCGAGCCCTGCATCTCCAAGTCGATCCGATCTGGCCTCCAATCACTCTTCCGATCCGATCCGCTCCGCTCCCTAGCTTACTCCAATCCGATCCGCTCCATCGCTCCGATCCGATCTTCTGTCCAACTCCAACTCTAAACAATGGCCTTCCTTCCTGCCAAACTTCTTCCAGTGGCAAGTCCTCATCCAGTTCGGATTCCCTTTGGTCAGTTCCCTAGTCCGATCCGACCCCTTTCTCCGATCCGAACCGGTTCGGAGCCTGCACACTTCTGCAACTTTCCAGCGAGCTTTCTACGCCATTCGACGACGTTTTCGAGCAATTTAACTATTCTAATCAATCATGAAACATACCATAGGGTCATAGCAACATGTAATAGCAACCACACACAGCAAACAACAATTTAAATGAATCAAAATGGATCAAAAGTGGCCAAAACCTCACATTTTCTTATAATCCCTCCTAATCATGTTTAAGCATACGATTAGCAAAACACATCGAAATTAACCCAAATTTCTAACAGAGCCTTAAAACATTATTTTAGAATTTTAAGAATTTTTCCAGAATTTATTGGTGTATAAATTCGCTAATCTTCACTAATTACCCTTAATTAACCGTAATTAGTGTCAAAATGATGTTATCACTCACCTTGGCCACAAATGAAATTCTCAGAACTGAAACTCCTCTGATTTGGGGCGAATACTGATGTCTAACAGCAGCTCCAACCTTGCTTTGGTGCTTTTTCTCCTTAATTTGGTGTTGCTAAGCCTAATCTTCAATTAGTGAGTGATTTTGGGTGTTTTAGATGTAGGAAGCCATTACTAGGATCTCAAAGAGGTTTGTGGCGGCTCAAAACTGAAATGAAAATGATAACCTAACCCTAATCAGTCCTCCTATACCTCTAAACCCGAAATTCCCCTTGGGCCTAGCTGCTAATCACCCGGTTAAGCCCAATTAAGCTGTTTTTCTCCATCTGAAACTTGTTTCAGCCATATCTCCCAAACGGTAAGTCCGTTTGGCTAATGTGACCACTCTACGGAAAGAGAAACCATCGTTCGGAGCCAATGGAAGTGGTTTCAGGTCAAAATTCCTTTCCAGTCAAAAGTTATGGCCAAAACAGTGGCAACTAGGGGTAAAATGGTCATTTAAAAATCGGGAAAAAATCATGAACATGGGAAATGACCCCAATAGTCGTCTCCCAAAGTTACACGACCATACGACTTCATATGTGAAAGAAATAAATATTCTACGATCCTATGATGCGTAGAATGCGGGTCGTTACACTGAACATAACTTGCATAGATGAATCTAATCAAGCATATGTAATTAGACATTGGAATTAACATCATAAAGTGAATCTAATTACATATGATAACAAACTGGCATATATTAACAAAGTAGATGATAAGAGAACTGGCTAATAGCATATGATTCAACAGGCATATACATACAGTCCAGATCATAACTTATCATAATTATTTTAATTAATTAACTTGTGAAAGCAACTATACTCACATTGATAAAAGAAAGAATAGACTTGTTCGTTATTGTTATAGAATCCCTTTTCGCAAATCCTAAGCTTTAATTTGTTGGAGAAGAGACTAGCTTAGTTTAGGACGCAGCAGCATGACGGCTTATGAATGAATTTAGTTTAGATTAGGGTTTAGGTTAATGTGTGCTTATATAGATGTGTAGGATTAATTAGAACCCTTAGATCTAACTAGAATTCATCTAAGCCATTCAGAATGACACCAGAGCAATCAGATAAAGCCACATAAGCCCTAAAACTCCAAAAATTGTCATATGAACACATCAGCCCAATCTGACCGACAGGGGTTGACACCCTATATAGGGGGTCGACACCTGTGTCTTCCCCCTATAGGGGGGTCGACACCTATGTCGACACCCCTATAGGGGGGTCGACACCTATGTCGACCCCCCCCCCTCACTAGGGGGTCGACACTTATGAGTGGAAAATTTCCCGCTCAGCCCTCTTTGACTGAATTTCGAAATTTGAACCTGTTTTGGAGCTTCTAGAGTTATTATATATATATATATATATATATATATTCTCCCCTACGCGTATACGAACTTCTAAGGCTTATAACATCTTCATACGATGTCCCATTTATGCAAACTCGGACTCTATCCCAAGCAGAATTCCGAGACGTACGCAATGGCGTAACCCGTTCCACTTAATTCTTCTTCTAAAAATTAAGTGTCCTTAAAGTTTTTAATTTTAATATTTTAGAATTACGGGGTGTTACAGTAAACCTTCCTATTTTCACATAGTAGACTTATATATATATATAGTTATATATATATACATACCAGACCTCTCATATTAAACCATACACTTGTAGACATTGGATATGCCGGTCGGTTCCGGGCAGACTTGAACTACAAGTTGGTTTAATCTCATGTCTAGTGTACTAAATTTTTGAATGGCCCATGGTACTAAGACATCTCACATTAGTTTGGCCCACTTATGGTTGTTGGATTTGTCGGTCGGTTACGGGCAAACTTCTACCACAAATGGCAACTAACCTCGTGTCTGTGTGTCACTATTTATATATATTTAAAGCCATTTTATAAACGCACACACAAGAAACAAATATATTTATTATAGGGACATTTCAAATTCATATTCTGACCTAACCGCATTATCTTTGCTAATACAATGTTAATTACGTTGATTACGTTTATGCAAGTATAATGATTATATCGTCTAAATAACATAAATATTCGTATAAATGAGGAAACGTTCTAACGAGGTGGTAATTGTCAATTTGTTTAATTCAAGGTATACAAGTTAGGTTTTCCACACTTTTACCACTACAACAAAGGCATGATGGCATAATGAAAAGATAATAAATAGAAGTGGATGGAAAATATACATACATACAATTTCAACTTTCATCCTAGGCTTGTAGAAATGATTTCAATACTGAGTTAAAAATATAGTATTACATACACTTATACTTGTATGTTTATAATTCCTATTTCTCCTACTTCACCCCTTTTTGGCGTTATGCACATAAAAATGTTTACATTTGACCTTTTTCAAATATGAATGCATTTGGATTCAAAAATAGGATCCAAACCCAAATCAAATCATGAAATAATCAAATCTAAACATTTTTAGATTACAATCAAATGATATATAAAGTAGAATTACATAAAATGGGAATAATAGTAGCAACACCCCTTTTTTCAACTTTAATCCAACATTAAAACCAAAAATCCACAAAACCCAAATGATGACAATTCATATGCAAATACAAGATAGAGGATTTGGGGGTTTCATTATTTATATTATCAAATTTCTAAATCCTCCTAGGCTTATCATTCAACATGATAATCTAGTAAAAATATGAATATGCCTAATTAAACGACATTCCACTCACAGATCCAAGAAGAATAGAGAGAAATCTGTAGTAGATCTAGATCTGTTCTTTAACCTTTGTTGCCAAACATGCTCCAACAATTCTCCTAATATATATATATATATATATATATATATATATATATATATATATATATATATATATATACAAGAAACGTGTATTAGAATCTTATATACATATATTTACTACAAATTCCAGAATACTAAACCTATATGAATTAGAATAGAAAAGAGATAAGAATTTAGGTTGGAGAATTAGAAGAAATCCTTAACACTTTCCTTTATTTTTCTATGGATTTTAGTAATGGCGGAGAGGCAGCATAGAGGCAGGGATAAAGAATAATTAGGGTTTTATAGTGTGATAGGAGGGGCTATATCTAGTTTCTCGTGTGAGCATAAGCCTTTGGATTACCCAGAATTAATCCAAGCCTTTTATTCATATGTATCCCTAAAAAACCCTAACCAACTAGTTTTTTTTAGCTGTCCAGCCGTCGAGCGGTCGACCGGCGGTCGACACCCCTTAGGGGGGGCAGTCGACCCCTTCGGGGATGGAACGCACAATAAGGCTGCGTTGTTGAGTTGTTTATTTTAATTAATACATCCCTTAATCTATTAATCTTATTACATTTATACAACATACTTTGTCCCCCTGATCTTATCTTCAATTAAAAATTTGAATTCTCCCACTTTATTTCAAATTTATCTTGGACACACACACACACACACATATATATATATATATATTATCCATTTAATTATATATATGTATTCTCCATTTATTGTCTAAATTCATTTGTTCATAACTTCTTAATACATTGACCGTTTTCAGCATATTATATATGAAAACGATTCAGAATTTCACCACGAATCCAAATAAAAGAATTTCATGGCCAAATTCCTAAAGTTGCAAAATATCATTTCCATCCTTACTATTTAATCGCTAATTTTTAATTATTTATTATTAATACTTATAAATTTTATGGGGTGTTACATTTGACCAATTAGTGGGCACTTCGGTTTTCTCACAGTTGGATCTAGCTATCGGTTTTTATCAGCTTAGGGTAGCGCATGACAGTATAGGAAAGACTTCTTTCAGGACTCCCAACTGATTCTTTGAGTGGATGGTTATGCCTTTTTAGGGTGACCAATGCACTTGTGTACTTTGTGAATTTGATGAGTCGGGTACTTAGGAATTACTTGAATAAGTTTGTAGTGATTTTTGTGGATGATATTATGGTTTTGTCGAGAGCAAGGAAGAGCATGTGATACACTTAGGAGAAGTTCTCCACAGTCTCAGCTCGCATTAGCTAAAGGCTAAGTTTTCTAAGTGTCATTTCTGGTGGAAGGAAGTAAGGTTCCTTGGGCATGTTGTCTCCAAGGATGAAATAATGGTGGACCCCACTAAAGTTGTTGAAGCTCAAGATTGGAAAGTTGTTAAGAATGCGATAGAGGTTAGAAGTTTTTGGGGATTGGCGGGTTACTACATAAAGTTCGTTAAGGACTTTGCATGGATCTCAGCTCTGCTTACCCGTCTGACGAAGAAAAGCCTAGTTTTTTCTTAGGATATAGATTGCGAGGAGGCATTTTTGAGATTAAAGAAGGCTCTTATATCAGCCTCGGTTTTGACTCTTCCTGATGGTACCTAGATGTTTACCATCTACATAGATTCTTGTGGCATGGGTTTGGGTGTAGTGTTATGCAGGAAGGTAGGGTAGTCTATTACGGGAATAGACATTTGAGGGTACATAAGAAGAACTACCCTATCCACGATTTAGAGCTGGCAGCAATAGTGTTTTCACTTAAGTCATGGAGGCACTATGTACACGGTGAGAGGTTCGATCTTTGCACAGATCACAAGTCACTCAAGTACTTGTTCTCATAGAAAGATCTCAATTTGCGACGACAACGTTGGATAGAGTCCCTTACGTCCTATAATTTTGAGATAGCAGATACCTAAGGTAGGGGAATGTGGTTGCAAACGCATTGAATAGATAGAGAATGGCCTTGAGTCTATTATTCATAGAGTGTCGGAGCTTGAAGTTTATCTCGTCATTTTATTTTAGACCATCTACGGATTTTATACTCGGTTTATTGGCATCAATGGAGGTGCGACCTACCCTTTTGGAGCACATTGGATCCACATAACACGAGGATTAACAGTTAGTTAGCATCTTTGATAATCTCAGTAGCGGAGAGCCCTCTAACCACGTTGTTAGATATTCTGTGGACGATAAATGGTGGCTACGTCAAGATGGAAGGTTGTGTGTTCCCAGAGTTGGTGATTTGTTGAGGTCAGTTCTAGAGGAGGCTCATCCTTCTCGGATAATCCGGGCGGTGACAAAATGTACCGAGATATGAAGAGAGATTTTAATTGGACTGGTATGAAGAAGGACGTTGCAGAGTATGTGGTTGAAAGTTTGACTTGCTTCAGCCTCTAAACATACAACAGTGGAAGTGGGAGAGCCTCTTTATGGATTTTATCGATGGTTTGTTAAGATCGAGGAAGGGAAACACTAGTATATGGCTTATAATTGACAGATTGATCAAGAGCCCTCACTTTATCCCAGTCAAGAGCAAGAGGACGACATCTTGGTTAGCATCGGTATATCTTAGAGAGATCATCAGACTTCATGTGGTACCCTCCAGTATTGTTATTAACCATGACCCCGTTTTTATGAGTGAGTTTTGGAGGAGCTTCCAGGAGGCACTAGGGACACAATAATTATGACTGTGCACCGCCTACCACCCTCGGATGGATGTTCAAACCGAGAGGGTCAATAAGGTTCTTGAGGATTTATTGCGACTGTGTGTACTAGACTTCGGAGGGGCTTGGGAGGAGCATCTTTCGTTGGTAGAGTTTTCCTAAAATAATAGTTATAAGATGAGTATTGGTATGGCTCCCTTCGAGGCATTTTATGGATGACCCTGTAGATCACCTACATGTTGGCAGGAGTCTACAGACAAACTTCTACTAGGGCTTGAGATGGTCAGAGAAACTTTCGAGAAGATAGACATGATTCGTAGATGGATGAAAGCAACTTAAGACAGGAAGGAGTCATATGCTGATTAGAGGGGGAATAACGTAGAGTTCAAGGTAGGAGATATGGTCTCTGTCAAGGTATCGCCTTTGAGGAATGTTGTTTGCTTTGGCTCGGTAGGGAAGTTGGCGTCAAGCTTTGTAGGGACATTCCCCATAGTTGAGAGGATAGGTCGGATGGCCTACAGAGTTAGATTACCATGGAGACTGGCGGGAGTTCACGATGTTTTCCATGTTTCCCACTTGAGAAAGTGTCAATATGATTCCGCAGGGATAGTAGAGCCAAGTACACTTAAGGATATTGAAGTAAAAAAGGAAGCTTCAGTCAGAAATGTTCCTACCCGCATACTTGAATCGGAAGAAGCTACGAAACAAGGAGATCAATTTGGTAAAGGTGCAATAAGGAGAAGATAGTGATGATGTGACATGGGAACCCAAAGACAATATTCGCGCTTCTTACCCTTTTCTTTTTGAGAGTACATTCTTAATTCCTTTCTAAAGTTTTGAATTCGAATCTATTTTTTCCTATCATTTGAATATCGATTCTTAGGTAGAAGCCTATGGATCTATGCAGTTAAAGCCGTACTAAAGCCCCGCAATATCCCTGCTATAGCCCATAGCGCTCTTGAACCGTATGCTATTTCAATTTAGCACTGATGAACAGTAGATCCGCTTCCAGCTTCGCTATTTTCTGTTGTGTCCGCTAAATCAACGCTTCTTAGCTTTCGCTTTAGAAATATTAATATACAGAGCTTGATTTGACTAGTTCTTTTTAAAAAAATATTTAGTAAACTTTGTTTAAATGGCTAAATTTAAGGCATAAGTGCCTAATATATGGTAAAAAACAATTATACTCATTAAATTTAGCATGCATAACTATGATATTCCCTGATTTTGTTATATAAGATCTATTACTATTAGTTTCATGTACACATATAATGTGAGAAAGGTGATTAATTAATTTTCAAATATTTGTTTTTACATCTAATGAAGCTTTTTGCACCTCTGCTATATCCCTGTTATTTTCCTGCTTTATCCCCGCTACACCTTTTTGCACCTCCGTCGCTTTAGAACCGCTAAGCGCTTTAACTGCACAACTATGGATGATGGTAATGGTTGGAAAAATGTATTTGAGACATGCTATGATTAATGTTTACGAGTGGATGAAAGTGTTTTTTCGTGGATGAATATACACACTAAGCGCTAGATTAGGGATCGACTTAACAAGAGCACTTACATATTGCATATGGATGTGAGTGCATTTTAAATTTTAATGGATGAAAATGGTTGAATCTCCAGTTGGATGCTTCATTTTGGTGAATGATTGTTGCACACATGTAGAATTTATATGCACTATTAGGATTCTTTTGCATCCATATTAGATACATGGAACATACATAAACTACATTAAGGAGGTCAATTGAATCAGTAAACCTCCTGATTTTTGTATTAGTTTAGGAATAAACACACAAAACCTTTGCATATGTTCATACGAAGCATTAGAAATTTTAAGTATAATAGATGCCAGTGGTTGATGGATGAGTAGATGGGTGTAGGTAATGATTGGTATCATTGATAGCATTCTTCTTAACTTGAAGATTTCGGGGACGAAATCCCTTAAGGAGGGGAGAATGTAACACCACAAAATTTAAACAATAATTTTATAAAGAAGATTAACAAATTTAACATTAATTAATAAAATATTCAAAATTGGATAAAATGGACTTTACCCTTGCGTTCATTATGATATTCTGAGTTAGATAGACTTTTGGTTTTCTTAAATCAGACTAAGTATGAAAAAGTTATGATTAAACAAAGTTTGAATTAAAAATAATAATTAAATAATCAATTCAGAAAAGATATAATGGTAATAAGGCGACCCGGACCCTACATGGGTCGACCCATGGGTTGACACTAGTTTCGACCCACATAGGAGGTGGATCAACTCACCCGAGGCCAAGCAGCGTGCCTGCACCTGGTCGGGTTAGCTTGAGTCTAGAAGATTATTTGGACTCAGCATAATGTATCTTCTATGGTGTGGACTACAACCCTTAAATCCTACGGTCTAAATTATCCTAAAATGCCTATATATAGAGTAGCATATCCCACCTATTTTCCTACACCAAACATTTCTTCATCTTCTTCTTCCACTAAGTTATATTCTGAAATAAAATTAGGAAAATGGTTAGGGTGCTATCAACATATAGATTGAAGGATAATTCTTCTTCTACTTCAATTTTAAAGGCCTTTTTTGAATCTATTGCACTTCACTATGAGTTATACGTTATTTTTAGATTTGCAATTTAAAAATTATTTTTGACAATAAATATATTGGATCAGAAAGTATCAGTGTTAATGAGTATATTCTTAAATGTTGTTGTTCATTTTAATTGTTGTCAGTTACCTATTCCCTTTTCAGTTATTATTTTTTATATATACACTTGCTTCCCTACCCCCTTTCTACCATTTTTTATTTACAGTTTTATTATGCCTATTTGTTCATTTCTGAGTTTGGATCTATTTTCCATTTTCTTTTATTTTTGTGCTGAGTCTATGCCAACGAAAGTCTAGGCCTTTACCGTATGAATTGCGTAAAATTGGGACAATCTATAATAATGAAAAGAGGACGTGGGCACACTGGAATTTGTAAACCATTAACTGTAGGAAATATCAGGATAGTTATAAAGGAAGAATATGCCAACATGTAAATCTGAATAGTTGGACTTAATTTTATATTAAGTAAACATGTCATGCGGAAAATATATGAATCAGATGTATATTAAAAAAACGTTACTGTAATTTGTATCTGTAAACATCTGAGTAGGTGCATGTCTTATTTGGGAAGGGTTGTTAGATAATTACATAAGAAATGTCATTTAAAACCATGGAATATAATGTAGGACTATATTAAGCTTATTAATGAACTTAAACCTACTAAGTTAAACCTGTTTGATTAGTAAGCTAAGATGTCCATTCTATTGATAAAATATTTAGGGACTCTTAAAATCCGAGTTAACTTGGGGGCCAAGCCTTGGGGTGGCTTGTGTCAATTTGTTGTTTATTATTTTGTGTGGAATCTATATCAATTAATACCCTCCTATTATAAAATGAGTCTCGCACTAGGTAGAGACTAAGGGATGCTTTACTGATGGATGATTGCAAGAGGTTCAAATTCTAGAGGTAGGTACGGGAGCGTTCCGGCGGAGTCATGAGCGGACAGTGTAACACCAGTTGATAGGGTTGTGTCCTTTTAGTTGATGGGTCCGGGACTGATATCCACGAATACCATACTGGCACAGGTTATTCAGGTTTGTTTACAGAGCTGATCACTAGGTAGTAATTAAGTAAAGGGTTCTTTTGGCTCACGTCCCTATTATTGTTTCAAATACACACCACATCCCTCCCCAAGTTTCCCTTCACTTCTGCCCGTTATTTTTCCCTTCCGCTCCCTGGTATGAAAACCTTCGCCTCCTCCATTTTGAGCCCAAAAATAATGCGGCTGTGAGTAAAAAAAAATCTAAAATCTAGAAATAATCCCAGAAGTCCACGCCAATTTAAATAAAAAAGTTGCATATATGTATGCAACTATTGCCAAAAGTTGCACACATGTATGCAACTATTGCATAAAGAAAATTCAACTAACGTTTTGCCTGCAGATATGTTGCACACATATGTGGATGTTTTCTATTTTATTTGCACGCTTGAATGCAAATAAAAATGAACTGAGTTGCACTGGTATGAATTATTGCACTTTTTATGCTAGAATTATGCAATAATTGCACTGAAATACGCAAGTAAATCAACGCGAATGCAAAAACTTGAATACATGCACATATGTATGCAATAAAAATAAAATATGTGCACAATATTATGCATTTAACCGCACTTTTCGCTCTTTTCTGTTGTTTTCGTGTTTTTGCCGTGTTTTTTGATTTTTTTTTACTGAATTTTTTGTCGAATGCATAATTTATTTTAATATTAATTTATATATTTTTTTAACCTATTATCGAAAAATAGGGACTAAATTTACAATAAGTTTATGACCAGACCTAAGCCTAATTAAGTTTGGTTTTAGGGATGTGTGCCTAATATTCACTGAAATAAAACCTAATCCTGATATTCTGATATTTGGTGTAGAAATTCTGTTATAGGATATGAATGAGAAGCTTATTTATCTTACCTTACCCTATTTTATTCTGTATTTCCTACTTTATTGTATTTTCATATCTGGTACTATTGATCTGTCTTGATACTACTTTATCTTATACTTATGCTAAAAATCATTGGGACTCTCCAGACTTTTTGTATGACCTATTTTACTTTTCCTTCTCTCTCTTCCTCCCCCCCCCCCCCAAAGTTCTCAAGGCAGTGGATTGCAGCAGTGACCGTGACACTTTGATTTATCTTGGACTTGGATCATTCTCTACATTATGTATTATTTTGATTTATGTTCTATGATTATTGTTATCACTCATAAGGGATACGATTTTTATGGTTTTTTACTTTGATGATTATATTCCATGAGACAGATGTTTTATAATTATGACTCTCTGGTGTTTGAAATTGTAATGATGTGATGTTGGTTTAATAAAAATAAATGTTCTTTCTTTGAAAATTTTCCGCTGCATTTTATATTCTGTCTTGTAAATTTTAGCTTCTGCATCATTACTTCACACCTGTTGCGCTTCACAAAACTTATTGCATCCTCATACAGGTGATATTAAGAGACGTGGAGTGTCGCAACCCGGATGGTGTGATCAATAAGGGAATCTCTACAAAGCAAATTATTTATTCAGTGATGCTTTGATGTTTGTATTGGGAGTGTTCTTTTAGTGGCTTGTTTATTTAGTTACTGTGCATGTTGGTTTTGTCCTTGTGTTAGTTCTTTTGAGTACATGCTTTTTTGCTTGTGCATGCTGGGATTTCTCTTGTATTGCAGGTATTGTTGTTTCTGTAGGAATTGTTCTTTTGGCTTGTTGGTTTTCTGCTGATTTTTTTTAAGGCAGATTGTTGTTAACGCTTGTGCTTGCTTATCTCCTATGGATGTGCTTTCTGTGTGGTTTGGGGAGTTTGATCTGTTATTTGGTGAAGCTTGCTAGTTAAAGTTGATCATCCTGGGATGGTCCACTATCAATGTTGCTTGGTGTGGCTTTTCAAGATTTTAATGTATCTTGGGTCTGTGCTTGTGTCTACATTTTTGTGGTGACGATCCAATGTAGGAGTTGGTTGTTAGCACTCAATGATGATTTTAGGGTGCATGGTTTTTTTTGGAGTTTGATGTATTGAAGGTGATTCTGGATTTTGATCTTTGGAGTTTGATGTAGTGTTCCTTTAGCTAGGAAGCTTTTTCATTTTTGTCTGTGCATGGTTTGAGTTGTATTGTTTAATTTGTTTCGCCACGTAATGTCTTGCTTATTGGTTTGAGCTTTAGTTTGTTTTTATTTCTGTATAGTATTTATTTCTTGTAGTCACATTTGTACTTAGCTCAAACTTGTTGTAACTCTTATAACATATAAGTACCCTTTATTGTTCAAAAAAATTGACTTCTTATCCTAAACACTATTTTTATATTGGTTGTCATACTGTTCCTTCCTCTTCTTAAAAAAATTCATGGCCACCACTTATAATTCCTTTCAAAAATCATTATCCCATTATCTACTCAACAATAAAATTCAAAACATAGCACATTAGATTTGTATCAGTTTTCTCTTCTAGTACATACCCAAATTATATGAATTCTAGGTTTGTTGTTTTAACGCAGCGAATTAGGGCTGAGCTTTTTCGAAGATTCATAGGGTTTCGAAAGAAAAAGGCATAGTCATATTTCTCATGGTGTTTAGCACCTACGCCTGTATTTTTGGGGACTTCGGCTCACTAAGGACGAATGCGTCCTAAGAGATTTCATCGAAACTTGTAGCTCCACCATAGAAAAAGTATTTTGATCAAGGAGGTTAGGCGATAGGGTTTTGGAGTAGGCATGTTGGGCTCTCGAAGAGGTGTTAAATGGTGAAGTCGAATTCGGGTTTAGTGGAGCGTAGCTCCATGTCATAGCTTGAAGGTTCGCACATGAATGGGTTATATAGTATCTATACGCAGCCTATAGGTGGCAGTGGGAAAGGAAGACAACTATGAGAAGGTAATTAAGGAGATAATTGCATTTTTTTCCATTCTAATCCACTTAAATAATTAACAAACTTATATATGCGATAACTTTTGTATACGATATCGGATTTGGACATCATCTCTTAGTTAGACTCGAATTGACGAGATCCACATTTTCACACTAGTTTGGATTATTTTACATAATTATATCATAATTGGTTGCATGGATGATTGTTTGCTTAGTTGGTTAAAATGTCATTCGTAGGCAACTTATATTAGCAAAAATACCATCTTCTAGAGGTGCTAGTGCTTATCGATTAAATGAACAAGAAGTTTATTGCATGTTGATCGAGTACACGGATAGGACTCCAACAAGATGAGATGAATTTGCGAAGGAGTTGTGAGGCATATGGATTAATATGAGGATAGAGCAAAATTGGAGCATGGCGAAGGATCAGAAAACGAAGGTCGGACTTAGAGACAAGCTTGGATATCGCAAGGGATGCCATAAATTTTCACTTGATGTGTACTTAACCATTTTTTTAAGTAAATGATCAGAGTAATCATTATCAATTATAGTAGAGTGATCGATATCGATTACTATTAATAATGACCATTTTAGCCTATTTGACGAAAATGATAGTGCGATTTTGATAAGCATAATATGATGGTTAATTTGAATAGTGGGTTTGACATAGTGGCTTTTCGATCAGTGGTTTTGGTGTGAGGCAAGGATGCGGTGCTTCAATACAGTAATTTCGCCATTCAACAATGATGATTCCATTATAAGAAGCAGCAACAGTTTCAACAATAAATGACAATTCTTCGAGAAGGGGGTATTGAGAATTTAGTCAGGACGAGGAGACCGAAGTCAATATGATTAGACTATGAGTCTAGATGGCGAGACTACTGTTTAAGATAGAGGATTTATTCGGACAGGTTTAAGGAGCAGAGCTTGATGATAGATGTAGTGTAGGAAGTTCCTGAGCAAAAGGCTTCAGAATGGAGTATGAACATAGTTTCAGAATAAACTCTGTAGTGGAGATTTGTATGCAGAGGGATCGTTAGTATGGAGCTTCAGGCGGGTACTTGTAGAGCTGAGGCTTGAGACTTTAACGAGTCATCAACCTGATGTAGGTTATAAGCCAATTCGGGGCTTCCCATTGGATACAGGTGGTTAATCCAAGGGAGGCTCGTGAATACCACTTTTTCTCATTCTCAACCATACGAAGGTTGTCGGTTAGATTTAGATTGTTTTCAACTCAGATAAGGTATGCTTACCTTGGAACCAAACATACTGTATATCCAATGTATTGAGTGAGTGAACGTGAGAATTTATGGTCTTTGTTATGTTTTCTTAGTAATTTATTGTTCTTAGGGATGTCACTAGATGTAGGTAGTGTTAATGTATACATTTACAAGCAGCGGTACTTTGACATAGGGTATACCTAAAATTATTCTCATAGAGTAGTATACAATTTTATGTGCTAATTTTTTGGATGCAGTGACAGGTCAGGTATGGATTTCCATGTTTTTTGTCCAATTACTATTATAGTATTTGGAGATCATCTATTGTTCACACTAGACTGTTATCTGACGCAAGGTTTTATGTTCCCTTTTATTACCTTAGGTACTTATCGAACACATCGATGAGTGGACTAAGTAGCAGATGCAGGCATTATCTGGAGTTGCATAGGTGGCGTCTTCTTATATTATATTTGTACTATTGCTTATTCTGTTGTGCGAAACGACGGAGACATGACAATGTTGACCACTTATTTAGAGACAGTTTGTCGATGAGTATAATATCTCTCATATACTATGATTATATAGTTATTACTATCTCACCAGTCTTATACAAACGATTTATATTATATTACATCTAATGCGTTGTGAGATATATGACATGTTATGTATTTGTGTTTGGTGTTTTATTCTTCTACTTTTTCTCTTCTATACTCTTACTCTCTTATCCATTTTCGTTCCTTTCAATTTCTTTCCCTTAACTATCGTCATGCATCGCTTAGGTGCCTGTATAATGCACTATTAGGTTATATGAGCACCGGTGGTATATGATGGTCGTCACATAAGGATTTGTAATTTTCGGTTGGAGATGGAGTTTTCATTAAAGTTTCACCGATAAAGGGCATATTTCATTTCGTGAAATCTTGAAAGCTTGCACTAAGGTATATTGGACCTTTCCCGATATCATAAAGGATTAGAAAGCTTTGCCTATAAAGTAGTGCTACCGGATAACTTTGAGGGATCCCATAACGTGTTTAACATGTTGCACTCACGAAAGTATGTGCATGATCCCGATGCTACGCTGGATCTGAAGGCAATGGAAGAGCTAGTGGTGAAATTTGATATGATTATTGTAGTAAAATTTAAAAGAAAAATACGAAAGGAAATTGAAAAACAAGTTAGTTAAATTGGTGAAAGTCCAATGGAGTGCTAATGAAAAGGATTGCACTTGAGAAACCAAAAAGAGAATCTAAGAAGTTTACCCCGATTTGTTCATGGTATGATATATATTTCTTTATAGACGGACACTTGTACGTTATACTAGTATGGATGACATTGTTGTTAGATTTATTATGGCTATGATTGCATGGTTATCTAAAATTCGAGGATGAAATTTCCCAAGGGGGAGGATGTAATATCCATAATTTTTGAAAGATATTATTCAAGAATTTAATTTTATGATTAAATAGGAATAATATGACAGGTGAGGCAATGAAATTTGTGATTAAAAAATTAATCAAAAGGTTGTCCTCTTATAACCAAATAAACTAGCTAAGATATGCATCAGGAGGAAGGATATGAGAAGGGAAAAGTTGGAACTTTTGGCTATATATATATATATGTGTGTGTGTGTATGTATCATGTTCTCCAATATATTATTCATAATATTCATTTTGATACCTAAAAGAAAACCAAAGAAAGGTCGACCATTACAAGTTAGAAGAAAAAGAAACAGCTAGTAAAACTTAGAGCTTGGAATATTTCATTAAAATATCTCATCACCTCT
The DNA here is from genome assembly GCA_030737875.1 of Allium sativum. Lineage (NCBI taxonomy): Eukaryota > Viridiplantae > Streptophyta > Magnoliopsida > Asparagales > Amaryllidaceae > Allium > Allium sativum. The sequence continues at coordinate 21,742 of JASFAX010006876.1, forward strand.
ATCCGAATAATATACTTTACCCTTATGTCATCGGTTATCTTGGTATATCCGAAAGCTTTGTTGAATGTTTATGTTTGATTTCGTGTTTTTCTTGATGTTATATGGATGTTATGAACAACCATGCTTACTTGTGTGATGTATGTCAATTTCGTAAAATGTTATTATACATGTAAATGAATAAGTTATAAGTTGAAACCCTTAAATAGAGATCTCCAAATAAGATGAAAGTTTTGTATAATGTGCGTTGAATGATTATGGAGATGGGTTTCAGATTTCATGAACTGTTATGCTTGTATGAATTTGTTATGAATTTCCTAAGGATGCATGCTTTAGGGGAGGTTATACGTTAATTCTATTATTATAGTATGTGATAATGTGTCCAAGTATTTTGTATTTTTGTATAGTACAAAGTAGTGGAAAATTGTGTATGTTTTGATAAGAATACTTTTTATAAACTAATAGAATTTTGACAAATATAGCAGAGTTGGTAAAAAGATAATCTTTGTAAAGAAATAAATTAGTTTTTCCTAAAATTACTGTCAGTACCATTTCCAAATCCAAAAGCACTTCCGACAACAATCGGAACCACCCTTCGGTAGTGCTAAATGCTTGAATTACCATAAGTATTTTTTTTTGAGGTATTTAGGCTTCTTCCTCTTACCTTTCAGTTTGGGAATTGGCTCTAATACTTGTAAATATCTTGGTTTTGAAAGATAAATGTTCAATATGAGGCTTTAACCTCGAGTTTTTTGGCTTAGTTGAAGGGGTGTTTTCTATAAGAGGAATTAATTATAAAAGAAAGATTTTAAATAGTGACTCTGAAAGGATCAAGGGATTTATGCCTCTAAGTCTCTCGTTGGAACCGGAAGTGGCTTCCTATCATAGCCATGCTTTCAAAAAGTTTTGAAACCCTTAAAGAAGTTTCCTACGCAGACATGCCTTTGAAAAACCTTTTTCCACATACTACTTCCTTAGGCACTGAAGGGGTCGTTAAGGAAATTTTCTAAAAACCAAATATTTCGAGGCTCCTCCTCCATGTTTGTCAGTTTTGGTAATGACAATAAGGATACATTTAACTAAATGTTTTCTAAGTAAAGAAATAGAGGCTTCGCCTTTATTGTTTGTTTTTATTGTGTGAAAATGTAATAACCCGGAAATTCTGAACCAATTTAAAAAAATTATTTTAGCAATTTTAGTGGGTTTTGAATATTTAAAATAATTTATTTTAACTAATAACGACCAAAAATTTATTTAAATCGAAGTTAGAACGTATATATTTATTTTAATTATATAACGAGCCTGAAATGGCGCGGTAGTTTTAAAATTTGTTTTTGAACTTTGACCGAATGTACAGGATTCAAAATAAATCGATTTCAGTAAAACCAAAAACATTTAAATCTATTTAAAAATATCTTTCTAACAGATGCGAAAAATTGAAATTTCATTGCGGGAATAAAAAGTTATGACCAGTTAAATATTCAGATTAGTCGCTATGGAATTTAATATAATATATAACCTTTAAAAATAGTCATTTTGCAAACGACCTCCGTTTTCCAGGAAAACACATTTATTTGGATACGGAATGTCAAATTATTGCAAGTTTCAAATTTTCATAATTTTTGGAATTAATATGTGAGCGTGGAAAAAAAAACGTGTTTAGTCAATTTTAGTCAAATTGGATCGACCAGAAAATGATCATTTTTCAAACAGTCTCCAAATTCGACGAAATTAATTTTGTTAAGACCGTATCGTCAAAACATAGCTAGATTTATTTTTCGGGAATTTTTGGAGTCCGTATGTGGCCTCGGTAAATTATAACGTACGATCAAATTAAAAAAATAAATGTATATTTTAAATTAAAGAAAACAAGCTGAGAACGATCAAATGTGCTGATGAGACCTAGTCCATTGTGTTCGGAATAGGGTTATTTGGCTAGGAGCAACATTCGTTGGGCTGAATTTGGAGCTATTAGGAATTAACGGGTTTTTTTGCAAACTAGAAAATTTAGTAATATTTTATTATAAATAACCCTAGGTTAATTCAAACCCTAATTTTATACAGCCGTCGCCCTTTGTAATTCAATGGCCAAACTGCCCCTGAATTCATCCATAAAATTCCCAAATCTAACGCGAATTACATTGGGATTTCAACGTAAAAATTGAAGAGATTTTCGAGCTCGTTAATTCCATACGGAGTTGATCGGAAATAAAGCACCATGGTGGCCGGAATTCCTCTCCAAACCACCGTCGTCCGCACTCAGTTCGAGGATTCCAGGGGCCGGCGAGTTCGACGTCTTTCAGGGCGATGGAAGGTGATGCAATGGTCTTCGTTGAGGCGTAGTCAGGTTGACGGTTAGTGGCTTCTGGTGGCTGCAATAACTAGACCTAGAAGTGGAGCTTTTGCGTGAGCCTGAACCAGTGTAAAACAGGAAGAAAGCAAAACTAAAGGCAACGTTTTTCTTTGTTTATTTAAAAGTTAATTATATGTTTAATTAATGTAATTAACATTCAAACTATTATAACATCTGCAAATCTTATCAGAATTTGACGAAATGAAGTTCGTTGGAACCGAAAAATCGAGAACTACAATATGGAACGGACTGGATCAGATATGGAGCCAACTGCAAATTGAGGAGTAAAACCAATGTGAGAATTCTAACTCATTTTTTAAAAAGGGTTATAAAATTATAAAATTATATTTATTCGATGTGGAAAAACTGGTTATGTGATGTGAGGTTTCTTTTTAAATAATTAAAATTTATTAATTATTATCGCATCGAGAAATTCTTACATTTACACTGTTAAATTCAGTTGGGTATTGTATGCGATTTGATTTGAATTGGTTGATGTTTTTTGTAGTGATCTGTTAATTTAATTGAATATATTGGAAAAATAGATTTATGTACAATTAAAAATATTTCTTTTCATTAGTAATGTTACAATAGATTTGTATACAAATAAAAAATATTTCTTTTTATTTGTTATGTTAAAAATAGATTTGTATACAGGTAAAAATATTTCTTTTTATTTTTCATGTTAAAAATAGAATTGTATCTAAATAAAAATATTGAACTTGTTATGCAAATAAAATGTTCTTTTTATTTGTTATTAAAAACATTGAACTTGTTATGCAAATAAAATGTTCTTTTCATTTGTCAAATAAAAATATTGAACTTCTTAAGCAAATAAAATGTTCTTTTTATTTGTCATTAAAAACATTGAACTTGTTATGCAAATAAAATGTTCTTTTTATTTGTCATTAAAAACAATAAACTTGTTATGCAAATAAAATGTTCTTTTTATTTGTCATTAAAAACATCGAAATATTTATGTAATAAAATTTTCTTTTTATTTGTCATTAGAAACAAAGAAATTTTTACGCAAATTAAAATTCTTTTTTTTATTTATCATGTTAAACATAGGATGTATAGACAATAAAATATTCTTTTTATTGTATGCATATGAAATGTAGAAAATGTACAGACAATAAAATATTCTTTTTATTGTATGCATTTGAAATATATAAAATGTATAGACAATAAAATATTCTTCTTATTATATGCATATGAAATGTAAAGATGTGTAGACAATAAAATACTTATTTTTATTGTAACATGAAATGTAGAAAATGTGTAGACAATAAAATATTCTTTATTGTAACATGAAGTGTGATTGATTCAAATACACTTGGTTGCTGATATTGATTGTGATGGATTGACTGTTTGGATTGTGCTCGACCAGTTTATGAGCAAAATATGCTTTTACATTTAGCATTTGGTTGGGTAAAGATATCTTTGTGCACACTTCATGATTTGACTATAAGGTGGTTAGCGATGTTGTTTATTTCAAAATTTAATAAATGATTTTGGAATGAGATTTCTTAAGTCAAAAGAATAGTATTCCTGATTTTGGATAGGGAACATTTTATAAAATGTTTTATAAAACAGAAAGGATTTCGAGGGCTATGCCTGATGTTTTCGAAGTGATTTGGAATTGGAAGAAAGTACTTGTGATTATTATGTTCTGAAATGATTTTCCATACTTCGGGATATGAAATGATTTAGTATGTGGCTAAAGATGCGGGTGACCCAGACGACTAAAACACAGGGGATGGTGGTGGATGAGGGCGGTGTATGTCTTCAAGATTGTGTGGGATGGTGCATCGTCAGTGTATCCTGCTCCTAAATGGGAGGTGCACATATATATATCGAATTGGCGAGGTAAGTCTTGTAGTCTTGTCTAAGGGGAGCCCGATATTTGGCTGCATATTTGTTTCTATGCATTTTTTTGGAATTCATGTTTCCAAAGATTTTATTTTGAGATCCCGAAATGAAATCTACTTGGATATAAAAGCTAGATATGTATTTCAAATGATTTGAAATAAGAAATTAGGAAATAAAGTCCAAAGTAATAATTTCTGTAAAAAGAATAGGATTTTGAAATCTAAGTTTAGGGATTAAGCCTAAATGGGTAGATTGAAAAGAAAGTGCATGTTGTATGATGCATTGTACAACCATAAGTTTATTTACGGTTGTTGTTTATGCACTGGCAATCTAATAGAGTAAACCCTTCCGCGTTAGCGGCGTGGTCCTGTGATTAGCCTTATTATTATTAAATAAGTTAAATAAGATTTATCATACCAGTCCCATGACTGAGTCATAGTTTTTTTCACCTGCAAACTCGGGTGCTCCTATTTTTCACACGGGCAGTCAAGTGGTTTGTTTTGTTTATATTTATTTATTGAGCAGGATTTTGGATTGGAGCTTAAAGTTGTGTCCAGAGCATTGATAGTCTTCCGCTGCGTTGGATTAAATTGTTGTAAATTAATCTTCCGTTATTGTATTATTATATTTGATGTACTCTGATATTTTTTACTCTGATGTAACATTATTATAATGTTTATAAAAGTCTTTTGTTATTTTTTCTGATGTGTTGTATGCCCAGAGTTAGCGTATGCGGGATTCGAACGGTCTTGGTCGATTTAGCGATCGATTAGGTCCGGACGAAATCCATATCGTTACATATGGTATCAGAGCTTTGGTTAACTCAAATCTTTGGGCTACAACTCGCTAGAACTGAACGAAGACTCATCAGAGGCAGGGTTAGAAATATCCTATAAAAGAATACCCATTAGAGATAGGATCAATATTATCATACAATGAGAAAACACATTAGAGATGGGGTTAGAAATGCCCTAGAATGAGTTGAGAGTGACAAGTTTATAATTAACGTATTTATGATTATATATATAATCCGATCTTAGAAAATACAATTTTTGAATATATAAAAGTTATATATATTTGAAAAGCTAATCAACTAATTGATTGAAGATTATGTTGTGTGATTGTTAGTTCAACTAATAAAATAATTGAAACCAATAAAAGAATGAAAGTTGAGTTGGTTAGTTAAAACAACTTTCAGCTCCGTTCCTTTCCGAAGACGAAAAGATTTTATGAGGGGGAGATTGCAACAACCTGGAAATTCTGAACCAATTTAAAAAATTTATTTTAGCTAATTTAATGAAATTTGAATATTCAAAATGATTTATTTTAAAAAATAATGATTTAAAGTTTATTTAAATCGAAGTTAGAACATATATATTCATTTCAATTATATGATGAGCCGGAAATGGCGGGGCGGTTTGAAAATTTGATTTTATACTTTGACTGAATGTACAGGATTCAAAATAAATCAGATTTCATTAAAACAAAAAGTATTTAAATCTTTTTAAAAATATGTTTCTAACGGATGTGAGAAATTAAAATTTCATAGCAGGAATAAAATGTTATGGTCAGTTAAATATTCAGAATAGTCACCATGGAATTTAATATAATATATAGCCTTTAAAAATAGCCATTTTGCATATGACCTCCATTTTCGACGAAATCACTTTAATTGGATCCGAAATGTCAAATTATTGCTAGATTCCAATTTTCATAATTTTTGGAATTAATATGTGAGCGTGGCAAAATAAAACGTGTTTGTCAGTTTCAATCAATTGGATTGACCAGAAAATGGCCATTTTTTAAAACGTCTCCAAATTCAATGAAATTAATTTTTTAGGACCGTATCATCAAAACATAGTTAGATTTATTTTTCGGGAATTTTTGGAGTCAGTATGTGGCCTCGGTAAATTAAAATGTACGATCAAATTAAATGTTTTATATTTTAATTTAAAGAAAAGTGGGTTGATGAGACCTAGTCCATTGTGTTCGGGATAGGAGTATTTTGCTAGGGAGACATTCACTGGACTGAATTTGGAGTTAATATCAGTTAACGGGTTTTTTTGAAAATTAAAGAATTAAATATTATAAATATAAGTCAATAAAAAATTAGAAAACCCTAATTCTAAAGTCCGGAGCCACCGCTCTCAACATATGAACGGCAATGTTTTTCGATTTTTATTTGAACATCCCGGAAATTGCGATCTTTGGTCATCGACATAAAACCCACGTCGATTATCCAAACATCGAAAATACCGGTAGTTAATGAAAGAAATTAGAGGGTGAGAATAGATAAGATAGAAACTTAGAATAGAAGAAGAAGAACATACAACATCAGAGTAAACACGAATCTCTACGGAACGAATAAATATATTTCATAACATAACTTTGAAATAAAACAGTATTTGTATACAATACCATTATTAAAGTATGACACTTACAACACAGCAGAAATAACAATAGCCATACAATCCTGAAGCCTCCTGCTCCAGCTATTCAAGTATCTGTAAATCCTGAGTACTTGACTGTCCGTACAAAATTGGGCACCCAAGAGTTTAGGGAAAACAAAACAAAATAAACTCTAGGTCAGTTATGTGACTGCTGTGGATAAACTCAAATCATTTGATTTAACTTTCAAAATCCTTTTTAAACAAAGGATAATCATAAGACCGATCCACACATAAACACGGATGGCTTTTACCTTACGATATCCCAAAATATTTCTAAAACGATACTTGTCTGATATTATAATAATGTCTAGATCAAGTAAATAGAAATTTAGCAGAAACGCTTGCATCTAATGTTCATTTCTCTTGAATGTATCGAATATATTGCCACCCCTCGGTTAGTATTCCAACATAACTGTTCTCGGAAGATACAGAATTGAAAGAAGTACAAATATGAATATTCTCTAGATGGTGACTATATACCCTAATTGGGTGCGGCCCACTTAGCTATGTTGCCTGCCCGATTTCTGTCATTTCCCAGTTGATAAGGCTTGAAGTTATAACGTATCTCTATACAGATCACGTCTTCATTAACTTTGAATGCCACATCATCATACCCATCAAATCACAAATTAATTTCCCCGAAAATACAATGGGTATAAGCTAAGAGAAACGAATTCCTCCGCCACCAACGTAAATACGTTTGAAACGATCAACTTACGCGATCTACCAGATATACTCTGTCAGACATTCGTCCATTCAAATTGTCCTTGGACTGGACAAAACGAAGGCACTATTCAGTACATCCATCTTAGGCAATCTCTACCTAAGATTTATACAATAGCCCTTGAACTTTACTACGTCTTCAATATATTCTGCATACTTGGTTTGCAACGCTTATGCCAATACGGAGTGATTCTTCGGATAATAATCCAACCGGTCTTTCCATATTAACAATGTAAAAATGGTCAGAAACTTTGATAGTTGGTGATTTAACTATC
>JASFAX010006877.1:0-29410 GCA_030737875.1 Allium sativum
ATAACAAGTAATAAAGACAAATAAGTAAATTTAGAAAATACGAGTATGCTTAACACGAGGTTGGATTGAGTTGTGATGTAAACTTGCCCGGACCCGCTCGGCTGTCCAGTAGTCACAACAATACCTATCCAATGTGGGTGGTTAAGCATTGGGCCCAATAAGGACCCGAGGTTAGACTGAGTTACAGTGTAAACCTGCCCGGAACCGACCGGCACATCTAGTAACCGTAACAATACCTGTCTAATGTGAGTGGTCGGTGCTTTAAAAAGCTAAGGACAGACAAGTCAGGATGGTAGGGTTAAGTTAACTAAAACAATTAACCAATTCAACATGTTAAATAAACTGATGGGTGGGTTAGGTAAATACATACACTTAACCACTTAAAATGTTTGACTAGAAAACCCTAGTAACGGGGACCCATTTCAACAGTATTCCAATTAGGTATCACGGTACCCTAAAACTAGGCAGGGTGGGGCACGATTACTGGGCTGATTGTAAGCGGTCAAGAGCAACGGCGGTGGGTGCAACACTATGGGTTCTAACGGAGTGCGGGCGTGCACACACTTCGGAGCAGACAAATATGGCACTGGGGCACCAGTAGTATAACCTATGCGTGCTATTATTGTGTCGGGTTGCCACCATGAAACTTGATATACCCCATGGTGGGCCAGCATAGGTATCTACAATCTTTGGGGGTTGTATGACATATATGATTATGCGAGTAGGAGCCGATCTTTAGAAAGGATATCACTTCACCCCGATCATGGGGTGCCAGTTGAGACAACGCAAGTAGGTGCAGAGATATAGTGCGGGGTGCGATAGTATATTCGATTCACAACTGCTTTACCGTAGTTTATGATACTTTCCTATTTCCAATTTATACCTATAATGCCCTTTTTCTTATTCTCATACTGAAGAGTCACAAGACTTACCAGGCTTTATGTCTGACCCTATTTTCTTTCGTCTTCTTTTCTTCCGTTTCCCCCCCACCCTAGGTCCACAGGAAGGAAACAACCCAGCTTAGTCAGACTCTTTGCAAGCTTCAAGATAGTAGATGTACGGTTTGGACTCTCTTTTCCTTGGCTATGGCTGTTGGACACATTCTATGGGGATTTTGCAGTTTTAATTATGTTTTATGCTTCTTTATTTTATAACCAAGACAGAAATGATGATGTAATGTTTTGGAAGTTATTGTGTGACAGTTATGGAAATGTTTTGTATGAACACGTATTTATGAAATAAAAAGTCTGTTTGTTTTTCGCTGCTTATATACATGTGTTTATATCTGTCTTGTGTTTTATCTGTGACTTTTACTAACAAACCTCCACCAAAGTTATGGCATTCCCTTTGTGAGTGACCTTAATGGAGGTGGAGTGTTCCAATTATCTCCCCATTGCACTTTGACTAGCTTGAACTCTCGATTCCTCAACTTCTTAATCTCTGACCCAAGAATGCACGTAGGAGCTCGTCGAATCATCGCATCACGCTCTACCTCCACCTCACTAAGTAAGCTCGGCTCTACCACTACCGCGGTCTCATGCAAGCACTTCCTCAAATGTGATACATGGAATACCTCGTGTACACCACTAAGTCTCTCAGGCAACTCCACTCTAAACGCCATATGTCCAATCCTCTCATTAATAGGAAACGGCCCTACGATCCTTGGTGCTAACTTCCCAACGGACCCAAAGCGAACAACATTCCGTATTGGAGACACCTTGATAAAGACCATGTCCCCAATATCAAATTCAAGATCTGTCCTCCTCTTGTCCGCATACGATTTCTGCCTATCTTGCGCCGTCTTCATCCTCCTTCGTATCAAATCGCTCTTTTCCAAAGTCTCTCTAATCATATCGGGCCCAAGTAAGATCTTATCCGTAGATTCCCACCAACATGTAGATGAACGACAAGGCCATCCATAAAGAGCCTCGAGAGGTTCCATGCCAATGCTAGACTGAAAACTATTATTATACGCAAACTCCACCAAAAGGAAGATGCTCCTCCCATGTACCTCCGAAGTCTAAAACACATAGCCTCAAAAGTTCCTCTAGAATACGATTCACCCTCTCGGTCTGGCCGTCCGTCTGAGGATGATATGCAGTGCTCAAACATAACTGAGTCCCTACCGCCTCTAGCAAGCTCTTCCAAAACTCACTAGTAAAGATAGGATCGCGATCGCTCACTATGCTAGAAGGAACGCCGTGCAAATGAACTATCTCTCGAATGTATATGGAGGCTAACCATGGAACAGTCCTCTTACTCTTCAAGGGAATGAAATGGGCGCTCTTAGTAAGTTTGTCTCCCACGACCCAAATCCCCGTATTACCCTTCCTCGAACTCGATAACTTATCAACAAAGCCCATCGAAACACTCTCCCACTTCCATTGTGGGACCTCCAATGGGTGAAGCAACCCACCGGGCTTGTTTTGCTCTGCTTTTACTTGTTGGCACACCAAGCATCTAGCAACAAACTCGGCCACATCCTTCTTCATACCGGCCCAAAAGTAAACTTGTCTCATGTCCATGTACATCTTGTCCCCGCCGGGATTAATGGTCATCTTCGAACGATGTGCATCATCAAGAATGTTCTTCCTCAAGTTCCCGTCGCATGGTACACAAAGTCCACCGTCCCTACGTAACCAACCCTTATCATCTAGGGTATACCTACTGAGATGGCTCGATGACTCCCCCCTAATGAGATTCTCTACCAACTCAACCAACTGTGGGTCATCTCGCTGTGCCTCACCAATCTGTCCCAAAAGCGTAGGTCTGACCTCTAAGGATGCTAGCAAACCAGGTACAAAGTCAATGGAAGGTCTAAAGTCAAACGTAGAGATGAACTCTAAGCTTTTCCTGTCAACAAACAACGGACTCATAGACAACCTTTTCCTACTTAAGGCATCTGCCACCACGTTACCCTTGCCACGTGTATATGCTATCTCGAAATCGTAGGACGCTAAGAATTCCATCCACCTTTGCTGCCTTAAGTTCAATTCCTTCTAAGAGAACAAGTAATTTAGCGATTTGTGGTCTGTGAACAATTCGAATTTCTCGCCAAGAAGATAATGGCGCCAAGACTTAAGCGCGAAAACAATAGTGGCCAACACTAGGTCATATGTAGGGTAATTTCTCTCATGCACTCTCAACTGCATTCCTCCATAGGCTATTACCCTCTCCTCTTGCATTAAGACTGTGCCTAGTCCTCTCTCACAAGCATCGATATAAATGTTAAATGGCTTACTCCCGTCTGGCAGCACTATGACTGGAGCTGTGGTCAAAGCATTCTTAAACGTTGGAACACATCATCACAATCTACGTCCCTCGTGAAAACTAGGTTCTTCTTCGTCAATCGTGTCAATGGGGCTGATATCTTTGCGAAGTCCTTGATAAACTTCCTATAGTAGCTTGCCAACCCCAAGAAACTCCTCACATCGGTAGCATTTTTAGGGACCTTCCAATCATTGATGGCCACCACCTTCGCGGGATCCACAACTATCCTTACTTTGGAAACCACGTTCTCTAAGAATCGCACTTCCTTCCTCCAAAAGTGACATTTCGAAAATTTATCTTTAAGGTTATGCGCTCAAAGGGTCTCCAACACTTCCCTAAGATGTAGGGCATGCTCTTCCTTGCTCTTAGAAAAGATCAAGATGTCATCCACAAAAACCACCACGAATTTATTAAGGTACTCCCTAAACACCCTACTCATCAAGTCAACAAAGTATGCGGGGGCATTTGCCAAACCGAAGGGCATTACAAGCAACTCATAAAAACCGTCCGGAGTCCTAAAGGACGTCTTGTCTATGCTATCCTCATCCACTCTCAACTGATGGAAACCAGTGGATAAGTTCAACTGCGAAAACACAGAGGCGCCAACTAACTGATCGAAGAGATCGTCACTCCTCGACAGTGGGTGCCTACTCTTCTTAGTGAGCTTATTAATTTCTCTATAGTCCACAAAAAGTCTAAGGGACCCATATGCCTTCGTGGCAAATACTACTGGAGCACCCCACTCCGATATACTACATCTTATGAATCCGTTCTCAAGCAACTCCCCAACTTGCTTATTGAGCACCATCCCCTCACGAGGAGCCATGTGACGTACTAGAAGAGATATTGGTTTTGCATTGTCTACAAGATAAATACGAAAGTCTATCTCACGTTTTGGGGGTAGACCCCTCACCTCATCGAAGATATCAACATATTCACGGATTATACGAACAGAATGTAAATCATCATTGGATGCGTCAAGTGACTCAAGATAACTAAGTATCACCGATCCTCTAGGGTCGCAAGAAATATCAAGGGTCTTTCCACTACGAGTCAACAATTTTACTACCCTTCATTCACAATCTAGGATGGCACCATATCTCGCTAGCCAATCCATCCCTAGAATCAACCCATAGTCCATGAAACCAAGCACAAAAGCATTACATTCAAAACCAACGCCTAAGATAAACAATCTCAAATACCTACAAACAATGGATAAATGAGCCGACCCACCAATAGGATTTGAGACTACAATGGGATCCACAATGAGACTAGTATTTAAGTGCAGTGTTTCAACTAATGATGTAGAGATAAACAAATGTGATCCGCCAGAATCGAACAAAGTACTTACAAGATGATCAAACAAGAAAATCAAACTTTCGATAGAAATTTTTCTCCCTTCTTCCTGTCCCGCAGCCATGAGAGCGTTAACCTGCCCTCCCGAAGTAGTACCTTCCCTCTTCCCTTGCTTCTTAGGACAGTCCTTCACAGCCTGACCCGCATCACCACAATGATATCAAGCAAACTTCTTCTTGTTCCTACAGTCTTTCTTCAAATGGTCGGGTTTCCCATAGTTGTGGCACTTCCTCTTTTCTTTACCACCTTTCTTTTATTGCTGGGCTTTCTTTGGATCCTCCTTCTTATCTTGTGGCCTAAAAGTACTTACACCCTTCTCTTCTTCATGCATGTATGCCATATCAACAAGCTTTTCATACGTAGCCCCCATTGGAATGTGGGACATAGCCAAACTGTGAAGCGGTTCGTTTAGGCCCTTTTCAAACCTCAAGGCCTTCCTGTGATGCGTATTAACCAACTCTAGCCCAAATCTCGCCAACTTATTAAATTAGGTCGCATTCTCCTTCACGATCAAGTTTTTCTGCTTCGATGTCAAGAACCTCTATATGTACATACTCTCCTCAGCTTGAGAAAGGAATTTCAAATCAAACATTCCCATAAAATCTGCCCACGTCTCTACGGCATGCTCTCAATAAGTAACCTCCCACAAAAACGAAGCTTCGTCCTTCATCAACCAAGCAACCAATTGGACCATCTTATAATCGTCCAAATCGAAAATGACAAATAGATCCTCCACATCTTTCAACCAATTTCTAGCTTCAACGAACGTTTCAGACCCACAAAAAGGTTTTCCACCCTTCGAATGAAAGACTTTACATATCTTGGAGAAAGCGTCTCCACGCGGAGGAATGACTAGAGCTGGGGGGGAGGAGGAGGAATGTCGGCCGGACCAACGGTAGCGGCCCTAGCCTCGAGATATTAACGAAACTAACCGGGTACATGAACACCCTCTGGTATCTTAGATGCTCCAGACATGCTGAAAAGAAAAAGAAAGAGTTTCAAAACTAGGGAAGCGAAAGAGAGATATATAGCTTGCGGGGACTATGCTTTTTAAAGCAATCTTTCCTTGAAAATAGCTTCTTTAAAACAAGTTTTTGAAAATACTTTCTAGGAAAATAACTTTTGGAAACACTTTTCAAAACTTTTTATCTGTTCTTGTAACCATAGCTCTGATACCACGTGTAACACCCCATGTCTATTAATGTCACTCTCAAAGGGAATGTATCAATGTCCATGAAGCGTTATTGTTGTATAGAACAGATAAATTACAAGTATAAATAAATAAAACAACACAGCGGAAGATAAAACTTATTTCATAGCATCATAACTCTAAACAAGCTTACATAAGTAGTTTCCAAAACCATTACAACAGGATCAATAGTCTTTTCCAAAAACTTCAAAGTACATAAAGAAGCAAATACTTAAATAACATAAATGCATAAATCCCCACTGAGCATAAGCAAAGCCATAAAGATGAGAAGTCCAAAGCGATCCATATACTCTTTTCAAACGACTCAAAGAAATCGGCACTAAGCTGTAGTATTCCCTCCTTTCAAACCTGAGGGGGGTAAAGGAAAGAAAAGAGGTGGAAACAAACGGGTCAGACATAAAGTCTGGCGAGTCCAGTGATTTTAACAAATAATAGGTAAGGTAAATGATCAAGACATAAATAGGCATCATGATACGGCTGTAACATAGACAAGGTAGATAAAAAGGATGGACAAGATGATTTCGTTCCTAAGTACTAGGACAATCCTACGCCTTGGCTAAGCAAACAACCCTCCAAGTACTAACCCCGAAGACCGAAGTCAACATCAGTCTATCACCCAAAGGACTATCCAACTCAACCAACATGTATTTCGTTACACCGTACTTTTGCTAAGTTACACCACATTACTTAATTACACCGCACATCTACTAGTCTCTTTTGCTCAAGGTTGATCCCTTCCCACTAAATGTACCCACATGACAACCTTGGTAGTTACTTGTACCTAGCTGTTATCGTAGGTGCCGGCTTACTTCTACCACAGCTAAGGTACCCTTACTCTACCCATTTGATCGGCTCCCTAAACCCTGTAGGCACCCGCTGGCCCCACAATGGGGTATATCACTCCCCAAAGTGGCAACCCCGATACCAACATGAAATGCACAGCCATACCTACACGATGCAACAACGTCTTACCTACCAACCCGGACCCATGCACGCACATGAACCCATTGGACTTGCGTTGCCAATGCTATTCACGTTTTGACCTCTTATTTTCAAGCCCAGTAAGCGTGTCCCAACCCTGGCCTAGTACCGGGCCGAATTAGATACTCAAACGGGTTACTGGTTGAAACGGGTCCTTATCCGACACAAGCCTCCCACCAATGCTTGGCCCCCACTAGGTTTTTCCTCCACTTAACCATTTTAATTTAAATGTCCATGCCTTACGCATGCTATGGTTAAGTCCATACTTACATGTCATAATTTACATGCCTTATCTTATTCCGGTTAAGTCCATATTTACATGTCATAATTTACATGTCACCCCACTTAACCCTCTAACTATACCCATGTCTTACTATGGTTAGTATTCCTTAATTCATTCCTTATGACGAACGGTGCATGACCTTTCACATTAGACCGAACACTTTGTGGCCGTTGGATTTGTCGGGCGGTTTCGGGCAGTCTTACGCCACAAACCAGGTCTAACCTCGTGTCACCCATCGTTACGCCTACAATTCATTCCTTTGACCTCTCACATTAGACGTCCAATTGTGCCTGCTGGATTTGTCGGGCGGTTCCGGGCAGTCTTACACCACAATTGCGCCTAACCTTATGTCAAATGTTTATTAATAATTGTATTTCACCCAAACCCAAATTTTCATGTCATGTGTTTCCAATTCAACATATTATCATGCTTACAATTTTTTGCCTGTTTCAACTTGTCATTAATTATACTAATTACATATTAATTAGCCTTAATTACAAATTTCCAATTATAGGCAATTTCATCAGTTCCATGCAATTCATACCAAAATATGCCAATTTCACATATTCTCCAATTATCCAATAATATCCAATTTTTCCAAATTTCCCATATTCCCAATATTCCCCATTGCTCCCACATCTTCGCATTCGCGCGTACTTTTAATATATGCTTGAAGGTAGCCTAGATCCACAAATAAAAGGAATATGGGTAAGAAGAGAGAATCAATTCATAGAAAATTGGAATAAAACATCATCATGAATTAAAGAGGCATATAGACTGGCATAGAGGCATAATAAAAGATTTAACATGAATAAAATGATAAAAGGTGTGAACATTACATAGAAACATAGGCGTATGGTGACATGGATCAAAATGTGAAAACTTGGATGAGATTTAAATTACGTACATACATATGAATCCTCTTTACAACTTCATCATGTTACTTTTAATCCCATTATATTGTGAAAATCGCCGTACTTACCGTTCGTGGTTAAAGAACAGAATTATGCACTGAAATTGGTGTAGAAACGTTGCGGTGTTGTTGATTGATCTTCTTTAATTGTTTTTGAAGCTCTAAATTTTGATTTGAATTGTGTATGAACGCTTGAGATTTGATTAGAGGCGGCGGCTAGGGTTTAGGAGAGAGAGTTTGACAGCATAATGGTGTCATAGAAATTATTTTATGAATTAGGGTTAGGTTGATGACATATTTATAGGTGTAGGAAGTTATTTAGGCCTTAGGATTAACCCTAGAATTGATCTAGACCATCAAAAATCGTCCCAGGCCCAAAAATCGCACCCCGCAGCAAAACTGGCTGAACCAGTTCGAACTCCCAAAGGGGGAGGTCGACCCGCAGGTCGACCTGGGGGTGCCCAGGTCGACACCATGGTCGACCTCCCCCTTGGGAGGTCGACCTCCCTAGTCGGTTTGCTCTCTCTCTCACACACACACACACACACACATATATATATATATATATTTCTTATTATCTTCCGTGGGTCATATCTCCTTCGTCCGGACTCAGTTTTTCGGAAACTTGGACTCTATTCCACGTAGATTTCCGAGACGAACGCAATTGTGCAACCCGTTTCCCATCAGTGCTCATTTAAAATTTAAGTGTTCTTAAATTTAGTTAATTCAATTATTCAAAATTCGGGGTGTTACAATGTGAGTTCCATAAAATATGCTACTTACGAAGCCTGCTCTGCTCTCCTTGAGTCCATCCCATCCAAGCTACAAAAAACCATGCGGGACGACATCTTCTTCCGAGAAAGGGAATCGACAGGGGTGGAAATCTAGACCACCGACCTATTAGTCATCACTGCCAAGATCGGTGCCGCTTCCGTTCGGAAGGTCTTAATCGATTCAAGAAGCTCAATCAACATCATCTTCAAGGCCGCCTACGCCCAGATGAAATTGGAAACAAACGACTTGAAACCATGTCACGCCGCAATTCCCGGCTTCAATGGGGCCTCTTGTTCCCCTGTAGGACTCATCGACCTACCTGTAGAACTGGGCGAGGGGGACCAAAGCCGAGTCCGAGTTCTCTCTTTCATGGTCAGGGACATCCACTCCCCCTACAATGCTTTCCTAGGACACCCCTTTCTCACCAAATTCCGAGTTTACTTGGCACCATCAAGGGCAATCAAGTAAGCACTAGGGAATGTTATACAATAGAATAGAAGAACGGATGCAAAAAGGACAAAGGCAAGGCTGTGCCCATGCCTTCTTGCGCAAAGAACATCTCAGCATAGCAACTAGCAACGTCTGGGCGCTGGCTCAGGTGCCACTCCTGTCTTTCTGATGACCTCGATCCAGGAAAGATGAAGAGCCCAAATACGAGAGGACTACCCGGTCGAATCCACATGGGACATTCCCGTCAGCCTCGACGACCCAACAAGGGTGTTGTAGATAGGGTCACAACTCTACCCAGCAATTAAAGAAGATCTCATATGCTACCTAAAAGCCAATTTAGATGTGTTTGCATAGACTTATTCCGACATGAAAGACATCGATCCCGCAATTGCTTGCCATTTACTGGGCTTAGATCATAGAATGCCTGCAGTCAAACAGAAGCGCCGCTTTTTAGGGCCCGAAAGGTCCTAGTCACTCGAAGAAAAGGTAGACCGTCTACTCAAAAATAACTTCATCCACGGAGATGACTACCCCGAGTGGGTTTCCAATCCAGTTCTGGTTAAAAATACCAATGGTAAGCGGCGAACTTGCGTCGACTTTTCCGAACAGAACAAGGAAGTCCCAGGGACAGCTTTCCGCTCCCGAAGATCGATCGATTAGTCGACTCGACCGCCGGATACCAGCTATTATCCTTCATGGATTCCTACTCAGGCTACAACTAGATCCCGATGAGCCTCTGGGACCAAGATCATACCTCTTTCATAACCGACCTTAAGCTCTACTGCTACCGTGTTATGCCCTTTGGCCTTAAAAACGTCGGTGCCTCTTATCAACGAATGGTTAATCAACTCTTTAAAATTCAAACTGGAAGGTCCATGGAGGTGTACATGGATGATATGCTAGTAAAATCTAAAATACCAAGCGATCACGTCCACGACCTCTCCAAAATGTTCGATGTCCTTCGCCAGGACGACATGAAACTCAACCCAATGAAATGCTCCTTTGGAGTCGCCTCGGGAAATTCTTGGGTTTCATTGTCAATTCTCGGGGCATCGAAGCTAACCCAGAAAAAATCCAAGCTATTCGGGACATATGAATCCCTGCGAACTTAAGAGATGTCCAAATTCGGAATGGAAAGGTCGCTGCTTTAAGTCGGTTCAACTCTAAGGCCACCGAAAATGCATCGCCTTCTTCGATTTACTCCGAAAAGGGAAACACAACTTCGAGTGGACCCCTGAATGCGTCTCCGCATTCAAGGAACTCCTGGATCACTTAGAGCGACCACCTATCCTCTCTAAGCTTGTGGACCATGAGGACTTATATATTTACATGCTTGTTTCGGTGCAGGCAATCAGCTCGGCACTAATACGCCTCGAAGATCGCACTAAACGGCCTGTCTACTATATCCGCAAGCGGCTGACATGGGCAGAGATGAACTACCCGAAGCTTGTAAAGCTGCCATTCAACTTATTGATCTCCTCTAGAAAGCTCCGACCGTACTTCCAGTCGCATCCCATAAAAGTTTTTACTAACCAGCCACTACTTCCAGTCCTACAACGACCCGAGGCATTAGGACGATTACTAAAGTGGAGCATAGAGTTAAACCAGTTCGAGATAACCTTCATCCCTCGACGAGCCATCGTCGACCAAGCCCTCGTAGAGTTCATCGTGGAGTTCACAGCCCCCGAGGAGGAACCCACGGTGAACGCCAGAATTCCCGACGCTAAGTGGAAAGAGTTCGCAGACGGCTCTTGTAATAGAAAATGCTCCGGTGCCAAAGTCGTCCTCATCACCTCTGAAGAATGCCCAATGTATTGCGTGTTGAGGCAAAATTTCCCTGCTACTAGCAAGGATGCGGAGTATGAGGCCTTAATAATCGGGCTTAGAATCGAGACCGAACTCAAGCTAGAGACTGTCCACATCTTCTCCAATTCACTGCTTATCATCCGACAAGTACCAGGAGAGTATCAAGCGAATGATGGACGGCTTGCCAAGTACCTAGCCCGGGTTTAGGGGCTACTCGTTTGCCTCGAGCATTTCACCATCACCCGTATCCCACGCAAGAAAAATTAAAAAGAAGATCCCCTTGCCAGAATGACAAGCTCTGAAGATCCGCAACTTAATGTATTCTCCCCGGTTGAAGTCCTCAACTCTCCAAGTATCAAGTAAGGGCAAGACGAGACTATTATGAGCATCAAACCCGAGCCCAAGTCCTGGTTGACACCGGCCAGAAATTACCTACAGCACGGGGTCCTACCTAAGTACTACAAGGAAAGGCGCGTGGTCACTCGCCAATCCACCCGTTACCTCCTTATGGACGGGGTACTCTACCACAGGGGTTTATCCGTTCCTTTGCTCTAGTGCGTGGCTCACATTGACGCCCTCAAAGTGCTATGCAGTGTGCATGTAACATCCTATGTCCATTAATGTCACTCACAAAGGGAATGCATCAATGTCCATGAAGCGTTATTGTTGTATAGAATAGATAAACTACAACAATAAATAAATAAAACAACATAGCGGAAGATAAAACTTATTTCGTAGCATCATAACTCAAAACAAGCTTACATAAGTAGTTTCCAAAACCATTACAACAGGATCAGTAGTCTTTTCCAAAAACTTCAAAGTACATAAAGAAGCAAATAATTAAATAACATAAATGCATAAATCCCCACTGAGCATAAGCAAAGCTATAAAGACGAGAGAGTCCAAAGCGATACATCTACTCTTTTCAAGCAACTGAAAGAAATTGGCACTAAGCTCTAGTATTCCGTCCTTGCAAACCTGAGGGGGGAAAAGAAAGAAAATAGGTGAAAACAAACGGGTCAGGCATAAAGTCTGGCGAGTCTAGTGATTTTAACAAATAATAGGTAAGGTAAATGATCAAGACATAAATAGGCATCATGATATGGCTGTAACATAGATAAGGTAGATAAAAAGGATGGACAAGATGATTTCGTTCCTAAGTACTAAGACAATCCTACACCTTGGCTAAGCGAACAACCCTCCAAGTACTAACCCCTAAGACCAAAGTCAATATCAGACTAGCACCCAAAGGACTATCCAACTCAAACAACATGTATTTCATTACACCGCACTTTGGCTAAGTTACATCGCATTACTTAATTACACCGCACATCTACTAGTCTCTTTTACTCATGGTTGATCTTTTTCCACTAACCGTACCCACGTGAAAAACTTGGTAGTTACTTGTACCTAGCTGCTATCATAGGTGCCGGCTTTCTCCTACCACCGCTAAGGTACCCTTACTCTACCTATTCGATCGGCTCTCTAAAACTCGTAGGCACCCGTGCTGGCCCCACAGTGGAGAGTATCATTCCACAAAGTGGTAACCCTGATACCAACATGAAATGCAAGGCCATACCTACACGATGCAACAACGTCTTACCTACCAGCCCGGACTATGCACGCACATGAACCCGTTGGACTTGCGTTGCCACCGTTATTCACGTTTTGACCTCTTATATTCAAGCCCAGTAAGCGTGTCCCAACCCTGACCTAGTACAGGGCCCAATTAGATACTCAAACGAGTTACTGGTTGAAACGAGTCCCCATTCGACACAAGCCTCCCACCTATGCTTAGCCCCTACAGGGTTTTTCCCCCACTTAACTATTTTAATTTAAATGTCCATGTCTTACACATGCTACGGTTAAGTCCATACTTACATATCATAATTTACATGCCTTATCTTATTCTGGTTAAGTCCATATTTATTTGTCATAATTTACATATCACCCCACTTAACCCATGTCTTATTATGGTTAGTATTCTTTAATTCATTCCTTATGACGAACGGTGCATGACTTCCCACATTAGACCGAACATTTGTGGCCGCTGGATTTGCCGGCCAGTTCCGGGCAGTCTTACGCCAAAAACCGGGTCTAACCTCGTGTCATCCATCGTTACACCTACAATTCATTCCTTTGACCTCTCACATTAGACGTCCAATTGTGGCAACTAGATTTGCCGGGCGGTTCTGGGCTGTCTTACAACACAATTGCGCCTAATCTCGTGTCAAAGGTTTATTAATAATCGTATTTCACCCAAACCACAATTTTCATGTCATGTGTTTCCAATTCAACATATAATCATGTTTACACTTTCTGCCTATTCCAACTTGTCATTAATTATACTAATTACATATTAATTAGCCTCAATTACAAATTTCCAATTATAGGCAATTTCATCAATTCCATGCAATTCATGCCCAAATATGCCAATTTCACATATTATCCAATTATCCAATAATGTTCAATAATATCCAATTTTCCAAATTTCCCACATTCCCAATATTCCCCATCGTTCCCATGTATTCGCATTCGCGCGAATTTTTAATATACGCACGAAGGTAGCCTAGATCCACAAATAAAAGGAATAGGGGTAAGAAGAGAGAATCAATTCATAGAAAATTGGAATAAAACATCATCATGAAATAAAGAGGCATATAGACTGGCATAGAGGCATAATAAAAGATTCAACATGAATAAATCGATAAAAGGTATGAACTTTACATAGAAACATATGCTTATGATGACATGGATCAAAAGGTGAAAACTTGGATGAGATTTAAATTACATACATACATATGAATTCTCTCTACAACTTCATCATGTTACTTTTACTCCCATTATATTGTGAAAATCTCCGTACTCACCTTTCGTGGTTAAAGAATAGAATTATGCTTTGAAATTGGTGTCGAAATGTTGTGGTGTTGTTGATTGATCTTCTTTAATTGTTGTTGAAGCTCTAAATTTTGATTTGAATTGTGTATGAACACTTGAGATTTGATTAGAGGCGGCAGCTAGGGTTTATGAGATAGTGTTTGACAGCATAATGGTGTCTTAGAAATTATTTTATGAATTAGGGTTAGGTTGGTGACATATTTATAGGTGTATGAAGTTATTTAGGCCTTAGGATTAACCCTAGAACTGATTTGGACCATCAAAAATCGTCCCAGGCCGAAAAACCACACCCCATAGCAAAACTAGCTAAACCAGGTTCGACCTACAAAGGGGGAGGTCGACCCCCTAGTCGACCTGGGGGTACCCAGGTCGACACCATGGTCGACCTCCCAAGGGGGAGGTCGACCTCCCTAGTCAATCTTCTCACATTTTTTTTCTTGTTATCTTCCGAGGGTCATATCTCCTTCGTCCGGACTCCATTTTTCGAAAACTTAGACTCTATTCCATGCAGAATTCCAAGACAAACGCAATAGTGCAACCCGTTTCCCTTTATTTCTCTTTTAAAAATTAAGTGTTCTTAAATTTAGTTAATTCGATCATTCAAAATTCGCGGTGTTACATTCTCCCCTACTTAAAGAATTTCGTCCTCGAAATCTCTAAGTCAAGAAGAACGTATCCTACCATCCAATCATCCATCTACTCAACCATCAACCACTAGCAACCATTGTCCTTAAAAAAATCTAATGCTTTTCATGTACATATGCATAGTGTGTGTATATGTTCGTATACTAATGCAAAATCAGGCGGTCCACTGATTGAGTCGACTTCCTTAATGCAAATAATGATAGTGCCATGTATCCATCATGCATGAAAAGAACCCTATACATATCATTACTACATGTGTGCACAACCATTCATTTAAATGCAACATCCATATGATACACACATTGAATGTACATTCATTTTACTAAATACATCGATTTACATGTAATATGCAATATGAAAGTGACTGAGCCGATCTAGTGCCTAAAGTGTGTGTATATGCATCCACAAGCAACCACTAGAAAACACTTGCATCCACATGCATCCACCATACATAACATGTCTCAAACACATATTTCAACCATAGGACTACCCTATCTAAAGGTCAAAGATACCAACGAGAGGACATACTAAAGATAGAACAAGTACAAGCTAAGCGATAAAGGAGAAATTAAAAGACATACCCTCAAAAAGAAAAGGGTACAATGAACACATCTTCTCTTCCGTCTCCCAAGTAGCGTCCCTCTCATCATCTCCCAATTGGACTTGACTAGCTCGACATCTCGATTCCTCAACATCTTAATCACCGACCCAAGAATGCATGTAGGAGCTCGTCGAATCGTCGCATCCCGCTCTATCTCCACCTCTAAAAGCAAGCTCGGCTCTACCACCTCCGTGGTCTCATGCAAGCAATCCCTCAAATGTGATACGTGGAATACGTCGAGTACACCACTAAGTCTCTCGGGCAACTCCACTCTATACGCCATTTGTCCAATCCTCTCCTTAATAAGAAACGGCCCTACGAACCTTGGTGCTAACTTCCCAATGGACCCAAAGCGAACAACATTCCGTAATGGAGACACCTTGATAAAAACCATGTCCCCAATATCAAATTCAAGATCTGTCCTCCTCTTGTTCGCATACGATTTTTGCCTATCTTGCGCCGTCTTCATCCTCCTTCGAATCAAATCGATCTTTTCCGAAGTCTCTCTAATCATATCGAGCCCAAGTAAGATCTTATCCGTAGATTCCCACCAACATGTAGGTGAACGACAAGGACTTCCATAAAGAGCCTCGAAAGGTGCCATGCCAATGCTTGACTGAAAACTATTATTATACGCGAACTCCACCAAAGGAAGATGCTCCTCCCATGTACCTTTGAAGTCAAAAACACATAGCCTCAAAAGGTCCTCTAGAGTACGATTCACCCTTTTGGTCTGGCCGTCCGTCTGAGGATGATATGCGGTGCTCAAACATAACTGAGTCCCTACCGCCTCTTGCAAGCTCTTCCAAAACTCGCTAGTAAAGAAAGGATCGCGATCGCTCACTATGCTAGAAGGAACACCGTGCAAACGAACTATCTCTCAAATGTATACGGAGGCTAACCATGGAGCAGTCCTCTTACTCTTCACTGGAATGAAATAGGCACTCTTAGAAAGTCTGTCTACCATGACCCAAATCCCTGTACTACCCTTCCTCGATCTCAGTAACCCATCCACAAAGTCCATCGAGACACTCTCCCACTTCCATTGTGGGACCTCCAATGGGTGAACCAACCAACTGGGCTTCTAGAGCTCTGCTTTTACTTATTGGCACACCAACTTCTTTTGCTCTGCTTTTACTTATTGGCACACCAAGCATCTAGCGACAAACTCGTCTACATCCTTCTTCATACCGGCCCAAAATTAAACTCGTCTCTTGTCCATGTACATCTTGTCCTCGCCGGGATGAATGGTTGTCTTCGAACGATGTGCATCATCAAGAATGGTCTTCCTCAAGTTCTCGTCTTGTGGTACACAAAGTCTACCGTCACACATAACCAACCCTTATCATCTAGGGTATACCTTCTGAGATGGTTCGAAGACTCCCCCCTTATGAGCTTCTCTACCAACTCAACCAACTGTGGGTCATCTCACTGTGCCTCACCAATCCATCCCAAAAGCGTATGTCTGACCTCTAAGGATGCTAGCAAACCGGGTGCAAAGTCAATGGAAGGTCTGAAGTCAAATGCAGAGACGAACTCTAAGCTTTTCCGCTCAACAAACAACGGACTCATGGACAACCTTTCCCTAGTTAAGGCGTCTGCCACCACGATACCCATGCCAGTGGTATACGTTATCTCAAAATCGTAGGACGCTAAGAATTCCATCCACCTTTGCTGCCTTAAGTTCAAGTCCTTCTGAGAGAAAAAGTATTTTAGCGATTTGTGGACTGTGAACAATTCGAATTTCTCACCAAGAAGATAATGGCGCTAAGATTTAAGAGCGAAAATAATAGCGGCCAACTCTAGGTCATGTGTAGGGTAATTTCTCTCATACACTCTCAACTGCCTTCCTCTAATGGCTAGTACCCTCCCTTCTTGCATTAAGACTGCGCCTAGTCATGTCCTACAAACATCGGTATAAACGGTAAATGGCTTACTCCCATCCGGCAACACTAAGACCGGGGCTGTGGTCAAAGCTCTCTTTAAACATTGGAATGCATCATCACAATCTACATCCCACATTAAAACTAGATTCTTCTTCGACAAGCGTGTCAATGGGGCTGATATCTTTGCGAAGTCCTTGAGAAACTTCCTATAGTAGCCTGCCAACCCCAAGGAACTCCTCACCTCGGTAGAATTTTTAGGGACCTTCCAATCTTGGATGGCCACCACCTTCGCAGGATCCACAGCTATCCCTTCTTTGGAAACCACGTGCCCTAAGAATCGCACTTCCTTCCTCCAAAAGTTACATTTAGAAAATTTAGCTTTAAGGTTATGCGCTCGAAGGGTCTCCAACACTTCCCTAAGATGTAGGGCTTGCTCTTCCTCGCTCTTTGAAAAGATCAAGATGTCATCCACAAAGACCACCACGAATTTATTAAGGTACTCCCTAAACACCTTGCTCATCATGTCAACAAAGTATGCGGGTGCGTTTGTCAAACCGAAGGGCATTACAAGCCACTCATAGAAACCGCCCGGAGTCCTAAAGATCGTCTTGTCTAGCTATCCTCAGCCACTCTCAATTGGTGGAAACCGAAGGCTAAGTCCAACTGCAAAAACACTGAGGCGCCAACTAACTGATCAAAGATATCGTCAATCCTCGGCAGTGGGTGCTTATTCTTCTTAGTAAGTTTGTTAAGTTCTCTATAGTCCACACAAAGTATAATTGACTGATCCACTTTCGTGGAAAATACTACTGGAGCACCCCACTCCGACATACTGCGTATTATGAATCCCTTCTCAAGCAACTCCCCTACTTGCTTGTTGAGCTCCCGCCTCTCACGAGGATCTATGTGGCGTACTCGTAGAGATACTTGTTTTGCATTGTCTACAAGATAAATACGAAAGTCTATCTGACGTTTTGGGGGTAGACCCCTCACCTCATCGAAGACATCAACATATTCATGGACTATACGAATGAAATGTAAATCATCATTGGATGCGTCAAGTGACTCAAGATAACTAAGCATCACCGATCCTCTAGGGTCACAATAAATATCAAGGGTCTTTCCACTACGAGTCAACAATTTTACTACCCTTTGTTCACAATCTAGGATGGCACCATATCTGGCGAGCCAATCCATTCCTAAAATCAACCCATAGCCTATGAAACCAAGCACAAAAGCATTACATTCCAAACCAACGGCTAAGATAGACAATCTCAAATCCCTTACAAACCATGGATAAATGAGCCGACCCACCAATAGGATTTGAGACTACAATGGGATCCACAACAAGACTAGTATTTAAGTGCAGTGTTTCTACTAATGATGTAGAGATAAACGAATGTGATGCGCTAGAATCGAATAAAGTACGGACAGGATGATCAAACAAGAAAATCAAACTTTCGGCGGAAAATTTTCTACCATCTTCTTGTCCCGGAGCCATGAGAGCGTGAATATGCCATCTCGAAGTAGAACCTGCCCTTTACCCTTGCTTCTTAGGACAGTCCTTCATAGCATGACCCGCATCACCACAATGATAACAAGCGAACTGTGAAGCGGTTCATTTAGGCCATTTGCAAACCTCAAGGCCTTCTTGTGAGGCGTATTCACCAACTATAGCCCAAATCTCGCTAACTTATTAAATTCGGTCACATACTCCTTCACGGTCAAGTTTTTCTGCTTCAATGTCAAGAACTTCTACATGTACATACTCTCCTTAGCTTGAGAAAGGAATTTCAACTCAAAACTTCCCCTAAAATCTTCCTACGTCTCTATAGCATGCTCTCTATTAGTAACCTCCCGCCAAAACGAAGCTTCGTCCTTCATCAACCAAGTAGCCAATTGGACCTTCTTACAATTGTCCAAATCGAAAATGCCAAATAGATCCTCCACATCTTTGAACCAATTTCTAGCTTCAGCGAACGTTTCCGACCCACTAAAAGGTTTTCACCCATCGAATGAAAGTCCTTACATATCTTGGAGAAAGCATCTCCATGTGGAGGAATGACTGGAGCTGGTGGTGGAGGAGGAGGAATGTCGGTCGGACCCGCGGTAGCAGCTTTAGCCTCGAGATATTGACGAAACCAACCGGGTACATGAATACCCTCTGGTATCTCAGACGCTGCAGACATGCTGAAAAGAAAAAGAAAGAGTTTCAAAACAAGTGAGGCAAAAGAGAGATGTATGGCTTGCAGGGATTACGCTCTTTAAAGTAAACTTTCCTTGAAAATAGCTTCTTTAAAACAAGTTTTTGAAAATACTTTCTAGGAAAATAATACTTTTGAAAACATTTTTCAAAACTTTTTATCTATTCTTGTAACCATAGCTCCGATACCACGTGTAACACCCCATGTCAATTAATGTTACTCACAAAGGGAATGCATCAATGTCCACGAAGCATTATTGTTGTACATAACAGATACATTACAAGAATAAATAAATAAAACAAAATAGCGGAAGATAAAACTTATTACATAGCATCATATCTCAAAACAAGCTTACATAAGTAGTTTCCAAAACCATTACAATAGGATCAATGGTCTTTTCCAAAAACTTCAAAGTACATAAAGAAGCAAATACTTAAATAATATAAATTCACAAATTCCCACTGAGCATAAGCAAAGCCATAAAGATGAGAGAGTCCAAAGCGATCCATCTACTCTTTTCAAGCAACTGAATGAAATCGACACTAAGCTGTAATATTCTCTCCTTGCAAACCTAGGGGGGACGGAAAGAAAAGAGGTGGAAACAAACGGGTCAGACATAAAGTCTGGCGAGTCTAGTGATTTTAACAAATAATAGGCAAGGTAAATGATCAAACATAAATAGGCATCATGATATGGCTGTAACATAGATAAGGTAGATAAAAACGATGGACAAGATGATTTCGTTCCAAAGTACTAAGACAATCCTACACCTTGGCTAAGCGAACAACCCATCAAGTACTAACCCCGAAGACTGAAGTCAACATCAAACTAGCAACTAAAGGACTATCCAACTGAACCAACATGTATTTCGTTACACCGCACTTTTGCTAAGTTACACCACATTACTAAATTACACCGCACATCTACTAGTCTCTTTTACTCAAGGTTGATCCCTTCCCACGAACTGTACCCACATGACAAACTTGGTAGTTACTTGTACCTAGCTGTTATCGTAGGTGTCAGATTGCTCCTACCACCGCTAAAGTACCCTTTCTCTACCCATTCGATTGGCTCCCTAAACCCCGTAGGCACCCGTGCTGGCCCCACAGTGGGGAGTATCACTCTCCAAAGTGGCAACGCCGATACCAACATGAAATGCAAGGCCATACCTACACGATGCAACAACGTCTTACCTACAATCCCGGACCCATGCACGCACATGAACCCGTTAGACTTGCATTGCCACCGTTATTCACGTTTTGACCTCTTATATTCAAGCCCAGTAAGCGTGTCCCAACCCTGACCTAATACCGGGCCCAATTATATACTCAAACGAGTTACTGGTTGAAACGGGACCCCATCCGACACAAGCCTCCCACCTATGCTTGGCTCCCACAGGGTTTTTCCCCCATTAAACCATTTTAATTTAAATGTCCATGTCTTACACAGGCTACGGTTAAGTCCATACTTACATGTCATAATTTACATGACTTATCTTATTCCGGTTAAGTCCATATTTAAATGTCATAATTTACACGTCACCCCACTTAACCCATGTCTTATTATGGTTAGTATTCCTTAATTCATTCCTTATGAAGAACGGTGCATGACCTCCCACATTAGACCGAACACTTTGTGGCCGCTGGATTTGCCGGGCGGTTCCGAGCAGTCTTACGCCACAAACTAGGTCTAACCTTGTGTCAACCATAGTTACGCCTACAATTCATGCCTTTGACCTCTCACATTAGACGTCCAATGGTGGCAGCTGGATTTTCCGGGCGGTTCCGGGCAATCTTACAACACAATTGTGCTAACCTCGTGTCAAAGATTTATTAATAATTGTATTTCACCCAAACCCCAGGTTTCATGTCATGTGTTTCCAATTCAACATATAATCATGTTTACACTTTTTTCCTATTCCAACTTGTCATTATTTATACTAATTACATATTAATTAGCCCCAATTACAAATTTCCAATTATAGGCAATTTCATCAATTCCATGCAATTCATACCCTAATATGCCAATTTCACATATTATCCAATTATCCAATAATATTCAATAATATCCAATTTTTCAAATTTCCCGTATTCCCAATATTCCCCATCGTTCCCACGTATTCGCATTCGCGCGTATTTTTAATATAGGCTCGAAGGTTGCCTAGATCCACAAATAAAAGGAATAGGGGTAAGAAGAGAGAATCAATTCATAGAAAATTGGAATAAAACATCATCATCAAATAAAGAGGCATATAGACTGGCATAGAGGCATAATAAAAGATTCAACATGAATAAACTGATAAAAGGTACGAACTTTACATAGACACATAGGCATATGATGCCATGGATCAAAATGTGAAAGCTTGGATGAGATTTAAATTACATACACACATATGAATCCTCTTTACAACTTCATCATGTTACTTTTAATCCCATTATATTGTGAAAATCATCGTACTCACCATTCGTGGTTAAGGAATAGAATTATGCACTGAAATTGGTGTAGAAACATTGCGGTGTTGTTGATTGATCTTCTTTAATTGTTGTTGAAGCTCTAAATTTTGATTTGAATTGTGTATGAACACTTGAGATTTGATTAGAGGTGGCAGCAAGGGTTTAGGAGAGAGAGTTTGACCGCATAATGGTGTCTTAGAAATTATTTTATGAATAAGGGTTAGGTTGGTGACATATTTATAGGTGTAGGAAGTTATTTAGGCCTTAGGATTAACCCTAGAATTGATATGGACCGTCAAAAATCGTCCCAGGCCCAAAAATTGCACCACACAGCAAAACTGGCCGAACGAGGTTCGACCTCCAAAGGGGGAGGTCGACCCCCAGGTCGACCTATGGGTACCCAGGTCGATATCATGGTCGACCTTCCCCTTGGGAGGTCGACCTCCCTCGTCGGCCTGCTCACACACACACACACACACACATATATATATATATATACATAATTTTCTTGTTATCTTCCGAGGGTTATATCTCCTTCGTCCGGACTCCGTTTTTCGAAAACCTGGACTCTATTCTATGTATAATTCCGAGACGAATGCAATGGTCCAACCCGTTTCCCTTCATTAATCTTTAAGTGTTCTTAAATTTAGTTAATTCGGTCATTCAAAATTTGGGGTGTTAAAATGCATGAAGGCGAATGTGGCGATCACACTGGGGGGCAGACCCTGGCCAGAATGATTCTCAAACAAGGTTATTACTGGCCCACGCTCGATCAAGATGCCGCAGACTACGCTCACAAGTGCGATAAGTTCCTGTGCTTCTCCAAGATTCCACGATTTCCCGCCTACCGAATTTTATCAAATGGTCAGCCCGTAGCCATTCTCCATGTGGGGAATCGACGTCATCGGAACACTTCCAATGGCCAGAGGCGGGGCACGATACGCCATCGTTGTAGTGGACTATTTAACCAAGTGGGCAGAAGCTGAAGGTCTTGCCACGATAACCATGAAGAAGATGATCAACTTTGTTGTCCCTAACATCATTACCCGCAATGGAGTGCATCAGGCCATCATCTCCGACAATGGCGCTCAATTCATGAGCACCGAGTTTAAGGCTTTCTGTCAGCCCCACCACATCGACAAATGATTCTCAGCGGTGGCTCATGCCTAAGCCAATGGGCTAGTCGAGGTAGTTAACAAGGTCATCAAATCCATCATCAAGAAACGTCTGGAAAAGGCTGGGGGCATGTGGGCGTACAAACTTCCTCTAGCTCTGTGGGCTTACCGCAGCACCCACAAGACAACAACTTGCCATAATCCTTCCACCCTCGCATGCGAATCTAAAGCCGTCATTCCCATTGAGCTCAAGTTACAATCCTATCAAGTCACATACTTCGATCCAAAGACAAACCAAGATTTACTTCTAGGATCACTCGACTTGCTGGAAGAAAAAAAGAACGAGGCCGTTGTCAGAGCCACAGCGCAACGACAGCCAGTAGCCCGACACTTCAGTTGTAGGGTCCACCACAAGGACCTCAACATCGACAACCTCGTGCTAAAGCAGGTTTTCCCCTTACAAATAGGCCAAGCGCCTCGCTGTAATGGCCCATACTCCATACATCGAAAGTTCAGCGACAGAACCTTCAAACTTGCCACCGTCGACGAAGCTGAACCCCCCATGGCATGGAACAACGAATATCTCCGTCGCTACTTTACGTAACCCAGTTTATGGTTCTTTATGCTTTTCGAACAATGTTATGTTTTGTCAGAAAACCAAGGCATTGTAAAGGCTATTACTTCCAAAGTTTTTAGTAGAAATGGTGTTCAATTTCCTGTCCCCCTGTTGTTTACTTCTCATAAATAACTCGATTCACGCCTGCGAGAACCGCATCGGCACCCTAGGCACGGGAGTCAGTGCGGCCATTCCAATCTCTAGGCAACATTGAGTCTGAAACGGTTGGCTATGCCCGACGCAATGAGCATGGGAACCGACAACGCTACTCGAATCGCCGGCCCACGGCACGACCGAGTCTAAACAACCACTAACTCGAACCTCGGCCCAGTACCGAGGCCGAGGATAAATCATTCCTCGTTCTAGTCCAGGCGGCTTGACGACACTCAACGACCGACTAAGATCGATGCAAATCTCTCTTCGTCAGTTGTGGGTGCCGGTCGAATCTTGGAATAGAATCAAGACCGACCATAAATCTTTTCTTCCACTTAGCTCTCAATGCTAGGGGCAGCCCATGGCCACGATCGGGCCATACGACCTGATGATCAGGGCTGAAAACTACGCTCGTGAATTAACGACGTTTGGAGGCTCACCTCAAACCTATGAACATCGGGAGAGCCACCCAACTGAAGGACCGCACAACGTGACGCCCTACGCCTTCGCTATATTTGGGTATAACCTCGGGCCACCCAAAATAGCAGGCGCACAACCTGGTTTCGCAAACTACGGGTTCCCTCAGTTGAGTGGAACTTACTGAAACCAGTGCTCTACTTCACCTCTCTGGAATAATTTACCCAGAGATGTTCCCTAATCGCTTTTCTGATAAGTGTAATGATAAGTAATTTTGTGCAAGTACGGGACACTAGAAAACATAAAAAGAACATCCGAACAATTGACATAAACAACGATCTTTACTAATTCGTATTTCTTTTTCACACACACACACTAAACAAACTACGTGTCTAATACTTTTACTTTCTAATGACAGGGTGTACATGAGAACCACATGGTGTTTTGAAAAAACAAAAGAAAGGGCCGTACTCGCGTAAACTATCGGCTTACACTACCAAAATAAAGGTAACTCCTGCCAAGGTTGCTAACGTTAACCATGTTTTCTTTTCTTGTGCTTGTCCTTTATTCAGATTCCACGCTTGACGGTTCGTCCTTGGTTCTGGGCTTCTTGTTGCCAAACTCGCTCTTCCCATCTTTGCTCCTCTGTGAAGTGGTTGATTCATGAGAAGCCGAGAGGCGTCTCTCGCCCATCTCATTGCCACTAGAAACCTTGGTAATGTCAATCAGAGTGGCCTGCGGCGTAGGCTTGAGGACACCGCCAGTAGCGAGGCAGACCACAGCGTCACTCTTCTCCAGAACCGCCTTTCCTTCCCGCTCAGCTTTCTCCTTGGCTTCTCTGGCGACCTTCTATGCAGTAAGCTTTTGGGACCTATGAGGCGTGATGCCACTAGCTTTGGCTTTCTCAAGTGACTCAATAGTCCTTTGTTGTGCTTCCTCATCCTCCCTCTTCTTTCGGGAATCTTCATTGGCCCTCTTCTTCTCTGCCTCCTCATCGGCCCTCTTATTTGCAATAGTGTTTGCAGCCCTCGCCTCGGCATCCTGCCGAGTCTTCGTTAGGATCTCCTTCCTGGTAGCTTCATCGTGCTCTCTCTTCTCCTCTACCTCTTCACACTTGGCCAACATCTTGGCCTATTGACTCGCCACCAGGGCCGCCATCGAAGCCACATAGGCTTCCACTGGGCTTTTGGCAGGGAAACTCAGTCTGACGACCACCTCTCCTTCTTCATTAAGTATGTCGACCATGCTAAATGTTATTATTATGCTAGAAAAGGTATCAAGTAGATCGCCGCCCTTTCTGGCTTGTGTCTCAGCGAGGCCCGACCTAGTTTCAGTCATTTGAGGGATCATGGGAGCAAGGTCCGCTGCCGTCGTAGACTCAGGGGAACTGCATAAGCAAATACACAACCTTTTTTAGTCTGCAAGTTCGGTAATCACTTCATTCTCAGGGATGCAGGGTAAAAGGAATTTACCTATTGTCAAGGATTGCGTACGAATGGTAGGAAGGGTGCTCGCAATGGTGGGTAAGGTGAATCCAATATCCCCCATTGCAGGGAAATCGGGAGTATACACAATAGCGGTATGGGCCAAATTCCCAGGACCACTCACCATGACAGATCTGGGACCCAGGGTCGGATGAGAACTCCCCTCTGCAAATGCCTCTGCCACAACCGCGCACCCGGTCACCGCAAACTTTCCTTTCTCCTCGACGAGCCTCGCCAACCTTTCATTCTCGGCATCCTCCTGCAACAGCCTCCTTCCCTCCTCCAGCCTCTCACGTTCGTCGTTTTCCAGAAGGACTTCCGCAAGTTGGCGCTCATCTAAAGTGCTTACGTCCACTTTACTTAAGAAGGCGTCATAAGGGATCAACCTCTCCTAGATTCTCGCTAGACCGCGGGGGTAATCTTCGACCCATTAGATCCCTCTGAATCTTAAAGCTTTCACGTACATATCATGGATACACTCTTCGAAGGAGGACCCAACAGGGAACTCCGCATCATTCAGCTATTCCCTTAGCTTCCCTATTTCCCTTTCATGTTCATCTCTTACACTCTCAACCGTACTCAATACGTCCCTATCGCTAGCCTAGGCGACCTCCTTCGCTTTCGTCATTGCCTCGAGCTGCCTCTTTAACTCAGCACCCTCAGCATTCTCAGCCCGCAACCTCTCGTTTTCCTCTCTTAAAGCGGTATTTTCATTTTGGAGCTGAGTAACCTTCCTAATTTCCTTTTCCCTCTCAGCACATACCTTGGACCACTTATCCCTATTGTTCTTAAGGGCTGTATTTTCAAGGGTCAAACGACTTACTGTATCGCTAAAAGTCTCACGAACGAGCATCCCTTGTCTTTAATGTCCAATAGGATCACTTCAGCTCCGCTGCAACATATTAATCAAAAGTTAATGTGGGGAAACACATGAAGTAATGATAAATTAACCACAACACAGTAGAGAAACCCACCTATCTCGGCTTCCAAATGGGTGACCGAGGTCTTTTCACTATCGATGGTCAGCTGACGGTTGATGAACTCCATACTTTTCCTCTTAATCAACTTAGAAAGATGGAGAGAATAGTTGGTAAGTTCATTGGACTGGTGATACGAAGCTTGTACATGCATCCATATATCTCCGGATTCCGTGCTAGGAGGAGGACAAAGATTAAGGAGAGACGGAAGCTCGTCAAAATGATATTGAGGGAACTACAGCTTCAAGAACGCCCTCCTCTATTCAACAGAAAACACTTGGATTTGGGACTGTGTCAGATTTTGCATTCCCGTCACGGCTTCCATGTCCGGCCTTAGTTGACCAAACAGTAGCTCCCTTCCCTTAGCAGAATGGACGGGAGCCGGAGGGGCAGCCGATGGGGGAGTTGTCGAGGGCAAAGATCGCGATCTACCTACATTGAGCCGAGCATCCCCTATAGGCCCGCGAACAGGAGAAGGAGGTGTAGGAGATCGCCCAGATCGATCCCGGTCTCGACGACCGCTTCCTTGTCCTGATGGAGTTGGAGCGCCGTACAAGATGGAGGATCTCTGGAAACTCTCAAAAGAAGAACTTGTGCGATGTTGGCGACCCCCACATCCATAACTCCATCCGGCATGTCCACCTCCCATATCACCTGCCAATGGAACAAGCAAAAGTTAGACAAGTAACACATGTAGGCAAAACGTCTATGCTATGCAATGTTATATATGTATGCCCTAAGTGTTCTCTTCACAGACCAGATAGTGGTCCGATCGATGGAGTTAACCACTCAGAAGCACAAGAAAGTTCTTTCAGGCTCGTTGTATTCGGCCATAGAGTCACTACTAAAGCATGTCTTTTTAAGCCATCAAACTGGCCCACGGATTCAAGCGAGGCAGTGGCCCCTGAGTGAGTCGCAGGAGACTGCGGTCTAGCCACCACTCCTTCCACCTCCCATGCCGGAGGTGGGATGGGAGTGCTTGGAAACCCCACATCTCTAGCAACCTCCACTTGACCATGAACCTCAACCCCGTGCACATCTCCTTGAGGCGGAGTAGTCTTTTACAATTCACTTCCCGATGGATGCATTTTTGCCTAATAGGGGTAGAGCTTGCCGCAACTCCCTCCTTTGGCAAACTAGTAGGAACCACGGGCCTTATCAAACCCCGGTTGTCCGAAAGCAACCCAGCACGGTGGAGGCGGTCCTGACTTGTAACAGTACTGGTGTCACGTGATTCTCTTGTATCGCCCACAAAGCAATAAGGCATTGCCGGTATTCATCTCCAGCCGGTGCCTTAGGATTTCCTGTCATATCCCATTTCAAAACCATGAATAAAGGAAGGGATCCTAGTGTTACGATAAGTAATGCATTTATAGAAACACTTACTTCACTCAATCCACCTTCTGGCAAATCCAGGAGGGCATCTTACGAAGAACCACTCATGCTTAAACACATACAGCCTGGGCCACGTCCCGACAAAGAATTTTGTAGCAGTTTTCGCTTACAGAGACTACTGGGAAGGAGAGGCCGTGTTCGTTTTCCTTAAGTGGAAGAAGTATCTTATCTTCCCAAGTGGGATCCCTGTTCCAAAACCCGCTGAAGAGTACGTAAGTCCCCAGGAGAGAAGCATAAGCATTGGGGTGTGGCTGTGAAGGCACGAGACGGAAATAGAACAACATGTTCCAAATGAAGTCGTTAGCCGGGGGCATGCACCCAGACAGGCAAGCTTGTCGGTTCCAGGCAGTAAAACCCTCGGGCGGCATATAGGCTCTGTCATCTCTCCCGGGGGTATGGGCGTCATCCACCGGAGCCTTAAATCTGGCCGCCAATTTCCTAACCGCGGCAGCATCCATACACGACTCCACTAAGTCGGTCGGATTATCCAAAATTTCGGCATCGGGAAACATGTCTGGAGCCACCTGAGGTGCGGGCTCATCGTCGCCCATGATATCTACATTCTCGGCCTCTTCTATTACGACCGGGGAATATGGTCGTTCTTGTTGCTCCCCATGCCCAGACGCTTTGGGCGACCTAGTCGAATGAGAAGAAGTCAACCGTTCGGTGGTGGTCTCTAGCTCGCTGCCAGACGAGTCACCTCTAGGGGTAGGGTTGGATGTGTGCCAAGTGGGCTTGGAAGCCTTGGATTCCATGGTTTTTGTGGTCCTTGATCTGGTCTGCATCTTTGACTATACTTTAACACATCAGTGTTAGAACGGGAAGTATAGTGACCTGTACCCCTCGTGTTGGTGACAACTAATATGTGCGTGTTATGTAACGCAAGGATGAGCTACATAAAGAAAGTTCAGAACGATTCGTAGTAGTTCTAGTCCCTGTCCGGTTCTATGCTCTACCCTATGTGAACAGTTCTAAACCCCACTCACGCGGTTAACAATATAAGCATCGACGCTAAGAAAGCAAATCCGAAGGCGAATATTCGGAAGTCAAAGTCCATCGGCGTGACAAATTGGTAACCCGGCAACGGCCATGTCCCGAACTATGTCGGGCTCAGAATTTTGAGCTCTAAGTTCGAAATTTCGAACCTAAAAGGGTTCGAAGTTCTGAGCCAGCCTAGGCACGAAAGCTCGTGCCTCTCTGGGTTAGAAATTTCAAACCCAGATAGGGATTCGAGAATTCAAAGCCATGGGATTCGAAAATCCGAACCCAGGAGGGTTTGATACTTCGAATCCCCCAGGTTCAAAATTTTGAACCCATGAGGAATCGAGACATCGAACCCGGTGGGTTCAAAAATCCAAACCCACTACGGTTCAAAAATTCGGACCTGCGGGGTTCGAAAATTCGAATCTGGATGGGTTCGAAAAAGCGAACCCGTAAGGTCTCGAGGCCTCCGCCTGGCTCTTCAAACTCCTCCCCTGTCAACTCAACTTTTGGAGGCCTTACCTAGCTCGGTTCGAAATTAT